>JASVER010000103.1:1318507-1444195 GCA_030449065.1 Oceanodroma leucorhoa | reverse complement strand
AAAAAAAAAAAAAAAAAAGGCAGCAAGCCAGAATTGAACAGACCACTGATTTGGTGGGAATCACTGATTACATCAACTAAATAGTCCATGTCTTCCACAGAGATCTACAAAGCCCGAAGCAAGTTTTCAATCCCCTAAACCAATTGTACTCCTCTCCACAATTCCCTAACCAAACTCTAAACAACAGTAGGTGTTAGATTCTCAACTGACTTCTTGATCAGAAGCCTATCATATCACATCATAAGGCTGCCACTCTTAAGACACTATAGAGCAATGCTTCAGTAAACAATATTGCTCTGTAATAATAGCATGTTAGTAATACCTTCATTCAGACTGAGGATATCCAAGTCCTGTAAAGGTCACAGAATGCCCCATCACCAGATGTTCAGAATATTCCACTTTTAAATACAGACAGCATGACATTATCTAATGCTTTACAATATGTAAAACCAAGGGCACAAACAATAAAAGATGGCAAGTGCAATCTAGGGTAAAAGTGTAATCAGCCTAACAACATACTGTCCACATTTGCCACTGTAGTATCAGGAACTAGAGGGACCATCATGCTCTGGTCTGTAGTCCACACAGACACCTCACCTTTTCTGAGCTGCACGGAGGATTCTCTTCCTTTAGCCATGTAGTTGCTGTCATGACTCCCGCTTCTACTTGCCCTTCTCTCTAAAACAATCAGGAATGTATAAAATAAAAACTGTATCTGTTCAAGTTAACAAAGGTAAACCCAGGAAAAAAAAAAAAAAGGTTTTTCTTTTTTCCTACAGAGATATAAGCATCAGAAGTACAATCAGCCAAGTCCAGACTAAGACTTACATTTTGGCACTTACTGCCCTTTGATCTAACCCAGAACCTTCAGGAAAAGTAACATACTGCATAAATTGGGAGGATCTTATGCATACACTGTTTCAATAATTTTTAACTTTTTTCCAAAGCAGAATACCTGCTACAATGTTCATATTATATGCCCTGTTTTAATTTAGATTTAATTTAGAGAACTTCTAAGTTTAATATCCCTGAAGTATGTGTTCTTACACCACATTACTCTTTTGGCTATGCTGCCTTTATACTGCGATATCACATTCCCAGCCTCTACCTATATATATTACATTCCCCTACCTACCTATATATATAAAATAACAAAATAAAGGGAAGGACGAAAAGAATAGAGCTGGAATAAAGCTGCAATAAATTCCAAGATACAAGTTAGCTGCAGCAAACATGCTGGATAGAAAAAGGTATAACACTGCATATACTCAAAACCAGTGTGCATTACATGCTATGGAATTGTGCCAACTGTCTTTTTAGAGTAACTAAGAAATAAATCTTAAAATATGAAGCCTCAGTTATTTAATTCCACCTTGTAACATTTTTAAATCCAGCATGATAAAATATATTTTATTAAACAGTTTTTGACATCTCAAAATGTACTATACAAAGATTACTATGATCATAAATAATAAATCTGGTTTAAAAGGTCACTCTGAGCTATCGATGAATAAAAGGTATCTGTGCACAAAGTTGACAATATATGAAAGTATCACAAAAGTAAGTTATGACATTTTTATTAGGAAAAGAAATAGATTAGCAAACTTTTGGAATTATAATCCAAACTTTTTCCAGTTTTTTGTTTGATTTAAGGAAATTTATCTGGTCTCCATCAGAGTGAGAAATTAGCATGCCTATTTCATTGAAGGCACTGCATATACAGGTACTGTTTAAGTTTCTCTGTTTTATAAAGTGTTTTGTCTTAATTTCGAATGGAAACATCTCATGAGGAAGGGAAAAATGTAAAACTAATATCCAGAAGTAAAAGGGTAGGAATTCACACCTCCAGGATGTCTTCGGTAAGACAGGACCCATGAGTCCTAAGTTTGAAAAGGTTATGGATCCCAAAAAGCTCTCCTTGATGTTCCTTTGATCCTTGCACTGCCTCGAAATACCGCTTGGCATTTTCACTTCCAACCACCGCACAGTGAAGTTGCTAAAACAGAACAACACAAGAGATTTCAGAAGTGTTTGCTCCAACAACATGTCAGAATTTCCTGGCATCCACATTATATACACAGCTTTAGTTGGAGCAGGCAGAAATTCCTAAGGGAGGATATTTTGTTTTAATTTCCCTGGCATATGTTAGTATAATAGGTTGTGGTATAATACGAACCTGCTTTGTTCTACTGAACTAAAAAATACATATATTTCAAGTCTTTTACTTCATTGTTGTCTAATATCAGACACGCACTATATACACGACTGACACTCATCTATATCTTGACTGCTCGTCTTTCCTCAGTACTAAATTCTTACTATTTTTTCATAGTCCTTTGCATTGCATGCTTACTTGGTAAGGACTAAATAAAAGCCACAAGATTGCTCCTACTGATCTCTGAACATTTTAATTATCATGCACTCTTGCTAAGTAGATTGAACAGAAGTGACTTAGAAATCTTCAAGGTGAAAASGAAAGATAAGTAAATAGTTAGTCAGGCAGAATTAAGACAGTTTTGAAGCCAGGCAGGTTTAGCTGCATTCCAATGACTGCAAATTTTCAATACTTATATAATTGGTATACTTGACTTTAAGTGGAAGAATGTCAAAACCATGGGTTTATGGATACCAGACCTGTAATATTTTTTGTAACTGTCTCTAAGCAGTTGGTTCTTAGTTCTACTCACTTCTAGTTCTAGCACTGAACAGGCATTTTCCTAGACAGTACATCTCTTGAATTATGTAGTCCAGTAACTATACAATCAAATGCTAGTTTAACTTCAGATAAGCACAGTTTACTCTTTCTTGAATTAYGCATGGTATTTACAAAAGTATACCTTAGGATACATACATAACTTATTCAGGTTTCTACTATGTTAGATTTCAATTCTATTTGTATAAGATTCTTCAATTGCACATGGCTAGGTCAGACAACTAAACACCACTAATAAAAAAAATTCAGCAATTTTAAGATCAAATAGATCCCTCAGTAGGAATACACTACAAACATGATAAAGCATTTTCACATAAATTCATTTCATGAAAAGGATGGATGACAACATTTAGCTCTCTGAGAGCACATTTGTATAGTTCACCAAAAGCTACATGTCCACATGTACTCATGGTTTCTGAATTTTCAACAGCAAAGGCATTTTCTTCACAACTTACTGAAAGTTTCCTAACTGTGCTCAAGTGCCTATAGCAGGGAATGTAATCCAAGTGTAGACTAAAAAAAAAAAAAAATCCCAGATTTACAATTA
This sequence comes from Oceanodroma leucorhoa, assembly GCA_030449065.1. Classification (NCBI taxonomy): domain Eukaryota; kingdom Metazoa; phylum Chordata; class Aves; order Procellariiformes; genus Oceanodroma; species Oceanodroma leucorhoa. Next base: position 1,440,935 of record JASVER010000103.1, on the reverse strand, counting down.
CTGTTTATTGCTTCTTATTTGACTTGAAAAACACTAGTCAACTTGGGGGGAAAAAAGAAAAAACCCAAACAAAACCTGAGCCTTTCAAGAAGTTTTATACGTGCCTTTTGGAAATCCAAACAGACAATATCATCCAGGTCTTCGTTATCTACAAGATCACCAACTCCAAAGACCTCTGTGAGGCATGACTCGTTCCTTCAGGATTTTAGTGAATATAGTTGGTCATAATCTGCTATTGATTATTTTGTTAGCCTTTGAGAGACCTCTCCTACTGATACTCGCTCTTGAAATGAATCCTCAAAAGTACTTTGCACAGGAGAAATTTCGGAACAGGATGCTCACTAAGCTTTTCCATGAATGTGGAAATAAAGAATAAATCAAGTGGGTTATTTTGCAATGAACACTCTTTAAACCTCGCTAAAGTAACACCCATAGAGCAATACAATTCCTGCTCCTGATGTGTTTGAAAACTAAATTAGCTTTTATGTTTTAGACCACTGTCCCTCAAAAGTAGATTTTGGACTTACAGTGTTTTATATTTAACTCACCTCATTAGTATATGATGTCAACTATTATCACAATGTCTTCTTCATTCTGTTCTTCTGATACAGAGTGTCTGAAAATTGCCCAATTACCTGTAAGCGCGTCAGCCCATCCCCTACTACTTTTAATTTTTTCTTAACAAGTTTTGTCTTTTTTTATTTAGATCATTCTGTCAAATTAAGCAGAACTCTGATTTTTTTGGCTTCTACAAAACATTGAATTTAAGCGAGATAAAGTCACTGTTGCACTTCTGAAAGTAACATTTTAAAGCAGGCATATACATTAATGAGCGCAGCTCAAGATTTGGTCTTTCAGCTGTGGGGTTTCTGACTATCTCCTCTGTGAAATCAGATAGAGTGTCCAAATACTTCATCTTAGGATGTTATTCTTGTTTGTCGCTTACTTAAATCTGTATGAGGATAACAACAATCTGTCTATTACTGCATTTTCCACTCATTCAGCCTCCAACCTCCTCCTTGTAAATAACCCAGCTATAAGAGGGTGCTTGTCACTGAAGACTTAATACCAAATTTTTCCTATTTATGGCCAAAAATTGAACTTATTAGGTTAATCCATCAAATTTCATAAAGCTTTCTTTAATACATGGTATCATTTGCCCACTGAGGTGACCCACTTTGCCTTTTCTATGCAATGCATTCTTCAGGACAACTGTATCTCACTGATTTTCTTCCTTTCTCCAAGTTTATAAGCCTGTAATATCAGTATCTTAACCTAAAGCCAATCATCTTATTTCTCAACAGAAGTTGCAAGTTAAGAAAAACATGTTCATATTCCATCTAGTTTCTTATTATTATGCAGCCTGCTCTTTGTTGTTCATGTTTGCTGTTCATGTTCATGTTGTTCATGCTTATTTTTTGTTTTAATTCTGATCTCATCAGGAAACAGTTGCTAGATTATGTGTTCCCCAAATCACACACTTTGTTTTTCCCCACTCTTAGGTTTTTAAACCTATCAATGCAAGTAGCAAAATTTAGAGAAAGTAATTGTTTCAGGTTGAGTATTCTGGCAGATAATATCACTTCTTAGCTTCATAATAGCAGCAACTACAAGCTGTTTCCCCCTCCTTTTATAAGCAAGTTTTCAAAGGCAGAGTAGCAATGTATTCTTGCTTTTCTTCTATAGCACCAGCAAGATTTTTGCTCTTTCTCCGACCTTTCAAAAAAAAAAGCTGCCTGAATCAGAATGCTGCAGATACTAACCACAACTTTCACAGATACAGTTTACAAGTTTTTAAAAATAATAGTTCTCTTCTCTGTATAACCTGATGAATGTATATTGCATAACTAAACTCTCAAAAGTTACAGAAAAGCTTGAATACAAATATTCTGTTTTCTTCTTTGACAATTGCTAAAGGATATATCTCTACTTACTAAATTAAGTAACAGTATATATATCATAAACCCAAGGTAAACTACAATTTTGCTATAGGCTGGTTTAGCTTTCAGTCATTGAAACAACTAAAAAGAGCTCCCAATTTAAATAGTTTGTGAACTTTACCTGCTTATAAACTTGTCGCAAGTACATAATCTCCTCCACAGTTCCCAAGGATATCAATCTAAACACTTTAACATCTTTGTATTGGCCGATCCTATAAGCTCTGCAAGAACAGTGGCACATTAAAAACGGTATTTTTTTATCAGTTAAAAGAAATAAAAGAGATGTCTTAGGGGTAGTAACATAAATAAATTAAAAAAGCATTCCAATAAAACAGGAGTACTYTAAATAATTTATGAGTTGGTTGAGTTTTGGTTTGGTTTTTGGTTTKTTTGGTTTGGTTCCTGCCCCCTTTTCCAAATTTTCCTCAGTATTTCACTCCCTTTTCCTTTACCCTTTCCAACTTTCTTCCCAGGCCTATCCAGTTGAAAAAGCTTTTTCCTCAATTTGTACCACAAGGCCTGTCTCCTATATTTCTTGAAAACACATCTTCTACTATGTTTTCTCAGGTCTTTTTTTTCCCTGTCTCCATTCTGCTCTTGCACAAGATATTATATAGGAGTTAGATCATAGATTACTTGGGGCAGTTAACTTTATAAAGCACTTTGCAAGTTACAACATAATAAAAACAGCTAAAGAACAGGCAGTGTTCTACCAAAATGGCAAATTCTGAGACTTCTAATAGATTATACTCTGAAAATTCAAGAGAGACCGAACCAATTTATAGAAATGTGGTTTTACAAGGACAACCCCTTTCAACAACACACATTTCTGATACACATATTTCTCTAGAACAGGTACACATAAACACCTCTTAGAAGTCAGAAAGACCGTTAAAATGGAATTATGTAATTGGATGGGAGAACAGAAACAAGTTTATTTCTGCTCATGAAAATATATAAATCTACTGAATTTTGAAGGCTTCCAATATTCTTTACTTCAGTTCAAAACTCTGTCCTGAATTTCGAAGGAAACATCCTATGCTCAAAAAGCCTTGAAAGAAAAATCCAGATTCCTGGAAATCCTCCAAAGGCATATCATCAGAGATGGAAGTGCGTGCTGAAAAGACACTAATTTCCACAAGGGTGAAGCAGAAAAGAACATATATGTTTTTGTTTAAGGATACTGGAATTCGAAACATCACTTGCACTAGGGTCAATTACAACATACTCTGTCCTGACAAACACAGGAAAAATGCCATCCAGCTATGTACACAAACACACACTTTTGCCAGAGATCACAAAAAGTTACAGTAACTATGGCTGTTTTTTTTTTTTTTTTAAACGAGCCCACCATCACAGTGCCACAAAAATAAAATGGAAAATAAGAAGTAAAATTCAGGGTTAAAAACAAGAACATCAAAGCTAAAAAATAATTTAGCTGGACATTTCTTACTGTCTTGTGGACAAATCAGACATGTAAAAGGGAAGTTTAATTGGACAATTAGACTACAGGATCAAAGCAAAAGAAGAGTACAACATGGATCAAGATCTGTATTTTGAAAGCGTACCTGTCAATAGCTTGAAGATCATTTGCTGGGTTCCATGTAGGATCAAACAGTATAACAACATTGGCACCAACAAAATTAAGACCCAGTCCACCAGCCCTAAAAACATAAAAATGAAAACATAGAACTATTTGACAGTAAGAGAAACAGAACAATTTTTTTTCAGTGTATTAGGTCCATACTGGCATACCCTTCCCCAATATAAAAAAAGAGCACAATAGAGATACTGAAAATAGTGGAGTACAGCTTTGTGTTGCTGTTGTGTTAATAAGCACCAAGTACTTAAATAACCACTGCTGTAAAATGCAGTCATGTCACCTAAGTAGCAAGAAGCTTACAAACTGTATGACTAGCTGAGTCATAACCAACTGCTATCACCTTACTATAGTAAAGCTCCTGATTGCTACTTCATATCCACTGAGCCCTACACAGGCCAACTCCCCCAGCGACTATACTGAAATTCATAACTACTTTTATGCCAGTTAACATTACAGAAGCAGGAAAACTATAGCTTAAATAARAAGTCTGCATTAAATTTTACTTCCTCTAATCCCAGAATATAGTTTTGACAATAATGCTATGCAGCTTCCACTAAAATGGTCACAGTCTTAACAACTGTCACAAGTATTTGTACAGTATGCAAGTCAACTGTTAAAAATATAGTTGGCCACACAGCTGCATATCAGCAACATCCATACCCGTCATTACAAGGAAAAAAAGTCACTCTAAGAAAATTGTCCGCTGTGGGGGTAAGGAGTCACAGGGGTACCAGTTACATTGTCTTAAACATTCAACAGCTGTACTGTGCTTTCGGGTAAAGCCTGCAAGCCAGCAAAGAATTAGAGCATATGCTTAACCTAAGGCAGCTAACTAATGCCCTTGCTGAATCTAACAAAACTGCTCAGTTACTTGGAGTTTTGATACGGTTTGATAGGAACAAAAGTCAGGAAAATACCACTTCTCATCCAGCTGCAAAACAAGCAAATACTGAAAATTCTTTTCAATTGGCTCAACCAACATTCCTACAAAAAGACACAAGTTCTCATACAAGCACATGCCAAATACTAATTTAACTATTAAAACAATTCTTTACATTGACATAGACAGCACTAATTTCAAGTGTGGTGTTTTCTGAATGAGGTACCACAAAATTGAAAAAGTCAATCCCATTTAATTTACCAAGCATCTGGTTTTAATAGATTACTTGATATTCTGCTTGTTTAAAGCAGTGGGAAAGGTAAAATTTCCAGGGATGTGACTAAATGGAGACAGAAACCAAAAGCTTATGGAGCCCCACCACCTTTTGGTCTTCATGGAATCCTTGTAAATGTAAATACAGTTCTGGCCTCTTCCTTCCAGGTGTGGCGTGGTGTTGGGTTAGTTAAATCTGGAAAGGGAGAGGATGTGGGAATCTGCCAATATTAACGGAGGTTTCCGGAGGATGAGCGCTCTCAAAGTTTGAAATGCTGAATAAAAATCTCTGTATTTTTCAGAATACCTTACTGTATTTTGGAATTTTGGTGTATTTCTTTTTAGTGAGGACAGAATTCAGCCTCTCATTTTACCAACCCTGCAGTCAGACTGACATAAGTCAACATGTTTTTCCAAATGCTTTCTCATAAAAAATTACAGTATTTGGAACAGAATTATGAATTAAACGTCAGTGCAAAGCCTTAGTGTCAGTAAAACAGACTGACTATGAAAATTAACTAAACAGGATACTGAGCTTTACCTTTCAATATTTTTAAGTAATGCCACAAAAATGCAGATATTCCAAAACAGAAAAAGAATGGCTCCTATAGCCTTTATGGACAGAATGAACACAGTAGTTTGTGCATTGTAAAGAGTATCTTTTTAAATATCATTTTAACCAGAGCTTAAAGTCATTATTGCAAGATGGTCCATGCAAATTACTGTAATACAGCTCAAATGAAGAGCCCTGTATGAAATGTTGCATAACAGCTCTGTTACAAACAACAGTTTTCAGAAGATCATCTTATTTAAAACTGTACACTGTGTTAAATAAATGGGTTGTTTTCATACCCAGTCACTGACAACTTAATACCACAATGTTCAGAAGTTACAAAACAGTATCACATTAGGGAACTTTCCATGAAAGCTGTGACTACAGCTTTTAGTAAGTACTAAAAACCYACCTCAGTTCTATTTACTGAGGTAAGTTTTTTATAGTTTGTAAGTTCTCTGTTTTAGTGAGATCTTGTGGCTGAATATGATTACATGCACATTAAAAATTATTTACAACATAGTTGTGAAGAATTCAAGTTAAATGAAGCCCTGAAAAAGTACAAAGTGATGGACAGCAGTCCAGTAATGGACAGTAATTGAGAATGCTGCAGGTAGAATGGAAGTGCATACTGTAACCTTTCACGATAAAAACTGTCTACAAATTTCTGTAACCATCATCTCTTCATCATCTAAGCACTTCTCTTTACATAATAAAGAAAACTGAGAAGCAGAAATATATTTTAATTTATAATTACTCTGAAGGAATTAATCTAGAGAAAGAATAGCATGGAAAACCCAGAGAATAGTGATTTAGCTTTAAAGGTGGGAACACTKGCTGCTCTTATTTCTTTGAGAACACTGCAATGGAACAGGACTGCGTAGACTTCAGTATTGTACACATGCAGCTCCTCTTCTTCAGGCTAGGCAGCATCCATGGAGTTGCAAGCTCTGACATTCTCCTATCAAGTTATAGCAACTCCAGCAATTATTTTAAGGTTTCTAAGCATGACCAAAAATCCCCTTCCTTTCTTCCAAATAATCATACATTTTCCCAGCAACGTCAGCACAGGACTGAAGTATTCTGAGATGGACCTTACTTTATGAGCCTTAGAAATTCCGAAAGATGTATACCTATTTTTCCATAAAGCTCAAGGCTGAAATTCATAATCTATACCTACTGGTTTGATAGAAATTACAAGCTTTGAAGAAATCAAACATATTTTCTCTCCACACGTATAAACTATATTTACCCATATAGCTATATTAGTCATAGTTATCCATAAAAGCATTATGGATAGCTGTATGACTATGTTTGATACTAACATTAACTGCAAGACTTGAGGTTAAGCTATAGATACTTTTTTTTACTTTATTGTTTAAGGCCCTATTTCTCAAAAAACTCACCAACCAATTAAAATCAGGATTTCCAAATGTCTATGGGCTATACACAGGCAATTCCAGGCAGAAACGGCATTTTGCCGGTATTAAAAAAATGGAATACAAAACAGTAACATTGTAAATTTAAAAGTGAAGTCATCACCACCATCATGCACTGTAACTCACTAATTTATAGATTGGAGCTTCCTGTTCCACTGTGCCAGTGGCAGACTCAAGGTCACTATGTGGGGAATTCATACTTTGCAGAGTGCATTTTTGCAGCCAAAATACTGTGCAAGTTATTTTCAGTGAAAACCAACATTTGGCTCTTCAAGCAATGGGACTTTCAGAACACGTAAAAGTTGACTACACAGAACAGTCGGCAAAACTTTGCAAGAAACTAAAGACAGAAGAGTATGACCCAATTCTGTCAACTTACTATGTGTTGAGAAAAAAAGAATATACTGTGAAGTCCTAATGCCTGAAATCTGAATAACAGGAAGGATGAATCTCTTGTAGAGTAGAACTGGGATTTCTGATTTCCAAAGGATTACAAAATAAAAACTGCTTCCATATCAAGCAAGCAAAAAGATACATTTTTGTTATCTGTGATAAACTACACGAAGAATTGCACCTTCTGTTTTTCTTAGTAAATACTGGTTATTTTGACTGCAATTCCATCACTGATTGTTCCCTCCATTTACTCAGTAAGATTAGAAACACTGAGAACAACAGAATCAAGACTCTTGTTTCAAGCACCACCAGCAGGCATGGAAAGCTCACCAATCTCTGTATTCACAAGCTCTAATAGCAGAAAGGAGAAACTCCACCTCTGTTGACGTGACCTTCATTTTTATTTCTATGTAAATTAATGGAAGAGAACTGAAAAGGTTATAATTATGCAACTAAACTAGACTGATAGAAGCACAAACTAGAGAGTCTCTCCTAATGCTACAGATGCACTAATTCCCTGCTGTCTTCAGGGACAAAGAATAGGGACCCATGAAGGTCTTAGGGAAGCTGATAGCCAGGTTCCACAGCTTCACAACCCTGCCCACGTGCACCAGAGAGTATATGAAGACAGTTCTGACATGCACTTGTAACTGTCTTTAAGATTACTTCTAATTAAACAGAGGTAGTGCAGATCCTCCTATCTAACTCCAACATGCACACTTTCAGTAAAGAGGGACCAAAGTGACCGTATAGGCAAGAACAGCACATTTGCATGTTTCATCAAGTTTTGCTGAGTTTTCCTCTGGGCAGAAAAATTAAAGTTTCTCTTTGTTCACTTTCTGCCCTTGCCTGGTGACAAACTTCAACCAAGATGAAACATGGAAGTAACCAGAATTAAAAAAAAAAATAATAAAAGAAGATAAAAGAATGGTCATCATATTTTCATCCATTTTAGTTGAACATATTGCTCTATTTCAAAAGAATTCACTATCCATCATAAAATGATAAGCAGATAAGCAGATCTGATAACCAAATACATTTTTAAGAGACAATCAAGGATTGTTTGAAGTATTTTAATGACATGGTTAATAAATTACAGTAACACTAAGAGAGAATTTTCCAGTTCAATATAGCATTTCATGTTTTCTCAGCCCTGCAGCAAGTGGAAATTTAAAACTAGGATTCAGAAGACCTGCTTGTTTCAGATCTTAGCAATCCTCATAAAGCAGAGGAGAGGGGAAGGGAGRAAGTCTTCAGATATTTTAAGAAGCTTCAGTTCACTGCAGTGAGTCTATGTTTACTAACAGACGAGAGGACAACTCAYCTTCTCAAAAAAGTAATCCCTCACAAGGTCATCAAGTAAAATGCAGAGTAACCTATTCACTAAACACTAGAAAGGCAAAGTGAAACAGACTACAAGTTAAATTTTCTTACATTGTAGATACAAGACATATGTTAATTTCTTGAATGCTGTTGAACTCTTTTACAATTCTGATCCTATCTTCTGATTTTGTATTTCCATCAAGTCTTCGGTAATCTAGCCCAGATGCCATACAGTATTGTTCCAGCATATCAAGCAACTGGGTGGAAAAATAAAAAAAAAGATTAAGTGCTTACTATTATCTTTTTAATTAAACTTAATCACAGAGGCCATGTTTCTCAAATATATCTTCAACAGACCAAGCACTGAAAATAAGAGTCAATCTTCCCCATTTTGATATCAACATCCTCAACACTGTTTAACCGTGATTCTACAGCACTCAAGGTGATCACTGTTGGTCTGCTGTGGTCTCACTCAATCCTCCAACCCTGGCTGCCTGTCCCACCTCTAAGTGATGCTGAGTCAGTTCAACCCAATAAGCAGGCAGATGACTTCAACAGCTTCCTACGATCTTAGCAAGTTATAATGACTTGACATAAAAGTAAATGAGCACCAGAACCAGCACAGAGAGACAGGCTAGTATGCACAGTCAGAGTTCAAAGGGACAGAGTGAAAGAGACTGCAGCAACCAGCAGTCAGTCTGGTCCTGAACACTGTGAAGCACAGCCTAAGACACATGAGCATTTTACTACGACATCCAAATATTAAACTTGCAGTCTGCCTTAAAGTCACAAAATTGTTAAATATTTAAGACTCTGAACTGTCATTCACACTAGTATTTTTTCATACTTTTTAATTCTATCATTACGAATATTTCAGTACAGAAAACCATATTACAGTTCGCACCATTTCAGGAAGCACGTTATTCCCTAACAAGAAAATCAAGGAGTAAATCCCTTAAAAGTGAAATGCGCATAGACCTCTTGCTCCAATTAAATGTTGCTTTCAGTTCAAGCCAACTGGTGTAGTAAGTCTCAAGGTTGAAGTTTCATCATCGGTGATGGTCAAAAGCCAGTAGAACAGAGGAAATTTAACTCCCTTCAGTGCTAACACAAAGGTTGTATGATACTTCAGTCATATTTTGCCCTGACACTGCTCTAACTCAAGACATAGCAGCTGAACTCAGTATGAGCTATCTACACCTGAAGTAATACAACAACTTTGAAAAGCTCTAAGGAAGGCAGCAGTGTGTTACATTTGTTTTGCCATCACCATTTTTATCATGAGATAACATAAGGTTTCAACATGCTGCTGGAGTATGGCACACTGTCCTTCTCATTGTTATTTCCCATAGTACACAGAGAAAGGAAATGTGGTTGACAGCTGTCACCTCAGTGCTTTAAGCTTCAGAACCTACTGCTGCAGTTAATTCATAAAAAACATATGGAGCTCACCTTTGTGGAAAAGGAGAAAAGAAGAACTTTATCCTTGTTTTTTCTGAAGTGATTTAAAAGCTGCTGAAGGACCTGTTAAACCACAGAATACAGATGAACAGATTTTATCTACAGGTCATCACACACACACACACACACGTGTGTTTTCAGTCTTTAAACAGACTATACTGTAATTAATTGTTTGCAAAGCCAAACAGAGGCATAACAAAAACCATTACTAACATAATAAATGTGCCAAAGGTAATGGAGATGCCGGACTTATGCATTTTTCAGTGATCTACATGGAAATCCTGCTATAAAAAGGCAATCATACTACTAACAGGTAAATTCAGAAGCTATTTGTGTCAGTGCATACACTGCAACAAAATGTTACTTATCTCACAAGCTAGCTCAGCTTGTGAATTTTTGCATTTAGCAAATGCACACAATTCCCCTGAAAACAGGAAGGTCTGTTTAAGTTTTCTGTACTACATATGAGTTCAGAACTTCTTGGAACTTTTCTTAAAATAATCAGTGAGATGTATGCCCCTCCCCGCTCCCACTCTTGTCTGTTGCTCTGTTTACAGTAGGATCCAGCTTCCCAGACTCTGCACAGACCTTGAAATGCCAATAATCCACCCACACATAATGTTCTTCTGGTGGGGAAGCAAATAATCCAGAGCCTTGTGTATAACAGTGATACTGTTATTTTCAAAAGAAGCATGTCCACATCTGGCAATGGCAGCTCCAGAGTACGGCGCAGAAGCAATACACAAAGGGGAAAGAGGAATGTTCTGCACCATGTCTGCAGCATTCTCCCACTGGGCAATAAATATTTTAAAATTATATTTATTCAGTGATAAATACATAAACTGTTACTCAACATGGATTTCACTAAAAGCCTGACAAATTTTTGACAACCAAATAATGAGGAATGTTTATATTAAATTTACAGTTCTGGATAATATCTAGAATATAAAATAGCAATTCTACATCACTTATAAAACCCTGTTGTATATATTAGCCAGCCAGTTACAAGTGAAAACAAGGTACAAACAAGGTAATTTTTGCCTGGTTTCATTGTACAACATATAAACCAGGATTTATTTTATTGGGGAAAAAATCCACATCAAGTAATTTAACAAGAACTAAATGACTTACATTTGCATTTTATTTAGCCACATTAAGAAACAGAAGAAAAACAGTGACATGCTTCTAAGTAGAAGGGATTTAGCTACTGTATTATTTTTGTTATTGTTAAAGTATAGGTCAAATAATGAATTTCTTATAGGAGAACACACACACAAATCCACCCGGTCTTTTTAAATAAAATGGATCAATGTCATGCCCATTAGGATTTTAGGTATTCTGGAGTAAAGAACAGCTCTGATGAACAGGGAAAAGTAATGAATGGTTTTGCACCAAAGAGAAATAAATTCTATGCTTGCACACCAGAGTATTATCCTGAAAGCTGTTAGTCTGAAAAAGAAATACTTGATAATACTCAAGCAAAAGTAACATGCTCTTTGTAAGAGTCCACATGGACTTAAATGCATATCTCCCCATTACTAAACATTGTGAGTTGTTTGACTGCAATGAAATTTTACTTCTCACATCTGAGAATACCTTGTTTGTATAGAGATGTCCAAGCTAGCCTAGAGTGTTTTTAAGCCTTCAAAACCATGTCTGCCTGGGTTAGGGTTATGTTTAATAGTGGAAGTTACTATTATTTGCAAGGTGCTCCAATAGACCTCCATTTTCCTACTGAAATAATGATAATATGCTAGGTAAAATAAATAAATCAATCCAATACAGTTATTTCTAAGACATTTATACTAGTTAAGAACAGTATCCCAAAACTCCACAAATGGATGTCTGTGGAACTACTATACGTGTAGTTTAAGGGAAAAAAAAAAAGTTATTTCCAGTGTCCAGACATTTAATAGCCCTTTTCACTTAAAAAGCATAGAGAGTCTCTCTGAGCCAGAATTTTACCAAAACTGTAGAAAAAAAAATCAGACAAATTAGTGATGAGAATTACTTCAGGCTTTTAAAACTACCCTCAACTTCTTACTTCTTTTCCAAGCAGTCCCCGATACTTCTGTGTGAACAATCTCCAACCTTTGCATTTAAAAAGAAATGGAATCACTTGTCCTTACACTTCTGCAGGTCCCCACTTTCTTACTTCATGAAGGAATAAAGGTGGCTGAAAAGTCCTGGTGCAAGCACCACCCAGCAACAACCAAAGCATCAATGGGCCATCAACGTTCCTCTCATTACCAAACCCAAAACACAGCACCCCCTCCAGCTACAGGGAAAAGAGTTAACTCTGTCCCAGCTGGAACCAGGACACTATCCACCCCTTATTCTATACCATCTACGTCATGCATAGGTCTCACATTTTCCGATACATCCCAATTAATCACCACCACCTTTCTTGTCTCTTGATTTATACACACAGATATCATTCCCTTAGTCTATGGGCCATCCCTCTAAAATGTCCACTGAGTTCATTTAGTCGATGACTTTGAGCTCCATCTGTCATAACAGTCTCTCAGGGCTGTTGTGGTGGTGTTGGATTGTTGCATTCTGAAGCCAGTTCTGGTTTCATTATCCCAGCGCTGGTCCAGTTCTATCGTCGTTGCGCTTTGCTCAGTTTCATCAGAGTTCATTCTTCTTTAACCTGGATGATTCTCACTGCAATACCATTGATGTGACATACAGCATTATATAGCAATTAACACTATACACCTGAGTTCAGTGGCTGTTTTCACCCAAAATCAAATCTCCTTGAGGTTCACATCGGATTTCCCCATCCTTTTGCATTACCCACCAAGAGCACCCAGGTCCTTAAGCAAAAGCAAACCCACGAATGGGTTCTCCTTTGCCTGAGGCAGGAGTAACCCAGACTGTCTTCTCCAGCATATTCCTTATGTGCACTACAGGGATTTAGTCTATGGGGCCGCTCACAAGTCTATGGGGCCGGATGGGATCCACCCGAGAGTACTGAGGGAGCTGGCAGAAGTGCTTGCCAAGCTGCTCTCCATCATTTATCAGCGGTCCTAGTAAATGGGAGAGGTCCCGGAYGACTGGAGGCTTGCCAATGTGACGCCCATCTACAAGAAGGGCCGGAAGGAGGATCCAGGGAACTACAGATCTGTCAGCCTGACCTCAGTACCAGGGAGGATCATGGAGCGGTTCATCTTGAGGGCACTCATGAGGCAGGTGCAGGACAACTGGGGGATCGGACCCAGCCAGCACGGGTTCATGAAGAGCAGGTCCTGCTTGACCGACCTGATCTCCTTCTACGACTGGGTGACCCGGCTGGTGGATGAGGAGAAGGCTGTGGATGTGGTCTACCTGGACTTTATTAAGGACTTTGACACTATCTCCCACAGCACTCTCCTGGAGAAGCTGGCGGCTCGTGGCTTGGACGGGTGTACTCTTCGCTGGGTAAAAAACTGGCTGGATGGCCGAGCCCAGAGAGTTGTGGTGAATGGAGTCAAATCCAGTTGGTGGCCAGTCATGAGCGGTGTTCCCCAGGGCTCAGTTTTGGGGCGGGTCTTGTTTAACATCTTTATCAATGATCTGGATGAGGGGATCAAGTGCACCCTTAGTAAGTTTGCAGATGACACCAAACTGGGCGGGAGTGTTGATCTGCCTGAGGATAGGAAGGCTCTGCAGAGGGATCTGGACAGGCTGGACCGATGGGCCGAGGCCAACTGTATGAGGATCAACAAGGCCAAGTGCCGGGTCCTGCACTTGGGTCACAACAACCCCAGGCAACGCTACAGGCTTGGGGAAGAGTGGCTGGAAAGCTGCCCGGCGGAAAAGGACCTGGGGGTGCTGGTCGACAGCCGGCTGAACATGAGCTGGCAATGTGCCCAGGTGACCAAGAAGGCCAACAGCATCCTGGCCTGTGTCAGGAATAGTGTGACCAGAAGGAGTAGGGAGGTAATCGTGCCCCTGTACTCGGCACTGGTGAGGCCACAACTCGAATACTGTGTTCAGTTTTGGGCCCCTCACTACAAGAAGGACATTGAGGTGCTGGAGTGTGTCCAGAGAAGGCCGACGAAGCTCGTGAAGGGTCTGGACAACAGGTCTTATGAGGAGCCGCTGAGGGAGCTGGGGTTGTTTAGCCTGGAGAAGAGGAGGCTGAGGGGAGACCTTATCGCTCCCTACAACTACCTGAAAGGAGGCTGTAGCAWGGTGGGTGTTGGTCTCTTCTCCCATGTAACTAGCAACAGGACAAGAGGAAATGGCTTCAAGTTGCGCCAGGGGAGGTTTAGATTGGACATTAGGAAAAATTTCTTCACCGAAAGGATAGTCAAGCATTGGAACCGGCTGCCCAGGGAAGTGGTGGAGTCACCATCCCTGAAGGTGTTCAAAAAACGTGTAGATGTGGCGCTTCAGGACATGGTTTAGTGGGCATGGTGGTGTTGGGTTGACAGTTGGACTCAATGATCTTAAAGGTCCTTTCCAACCTTAATGATTCTATGATTAGAATCCAGGGATGTTCAAGGTACTGACAAGTGATTTTAATGATGGAGACGACATCACAGAAGAAGGTAATGAAGGTGCCATTCTCTATTCCCTCCATAAAAAACCTCTCAGAGGAAGAGGTATAATTGCTAATTGCCTCCGTGAGGTGGTACACAAAATACAGTAATGGCTTCATTACAAATCCCAAATATCCCCCAGTGCCAGTGTTTTAATAACAAATGACCCAGGGAAAATATCCCTAATCACTGCAGACCACAGCAGACTACAAAACCCAACACCAATCTTTGGCGTGTACAGCAAAAGAAGGGCATGGTGCAGATCAAATAAATTAATACCGAGAACAGATGAATCAATATTGTGACCGGYAGCAATTAACAGACAAATTCCTTAATAAGCTCTAGTTAATCTGTTTTTATCTCAACACTTCTGACCCACGTTGGACGCCAAAAAGGACTGTCGTGGTTTAACCCCAGCCAGTAACTAAACACCACGCAGCCATTCGCTCACCCACAGCTCCAGTAGGATGGGGGAGAGAATCGGGACGGCACATGAAGGAAAACCCATGGGTTGAGATAAAAACAGTTTAATAATGGAGATAAAACAAAGTAGAACAGTGATAATAACAATGATAACAACAATAACAGAATATACAATGCAGGTGATGAACAATGCAACTGCTCACTCACTGCGCGTCCTGAATGGAACCACATGTCCCGAACAAACCCGCGTGTCCCGAACACGAGACACACACACCCCCACCCCTCCTCGTTTTATACTGAGCATGTCGTCACATGGTATAGAATACCCCATCGGCCAGCTGGGTCAACTGCCCTGGTTATGCTCCCCCCCCAGCTCCCCCTGCACCTGGCAGAGCATGGGAGGCTGAAAAATCCTGGTGCAAGCACCACCCAGCAACAACCAAAGCATCAATGGGCCATCAATGTTCCTTTTCATTACCAAAACCAAAACACAGCACCCCCTCCAGCTACTGGAAGGAAAGTTAACTCTGTCCCAGCTGGAACCAGGACAATCCCAGACAGCTTCTGTTTTAAAATTCAGAGTCAAAACCAAAAGCATTAGACAATTTTTTCTCACAAGACCGATCTCTTCTCACTCTCCAATGCAATCAGCAGCAGGAAAAAAAAAAGCCACCATCACAATACCAGACACGTATGAAGCAATTTTTGGCATCATAATTATTCTGAAGTCAAATTTAATGGACTCAAAAAACACCTTTTTCAGTGATGGCTACTTGGCCCATTACATAAAACTCCTCCTTCCAGGCACAGCGACATCACCATACAGTTCAGAATATTCTGTTTATACCAACATGTATTTCATAACTGACACAAAATTCAAGTTCCCCTTAAAAGAGAAAGCAGATCAATTTCCCTCAAAGTAAGCAATTCTTTCAATAATTCTTAGATAAGTTCTAACCAGTTCACAATGGACTGAAATAGACACTATAGACCTCTAAAATAAAGAATCATATACACAAAAGCAGAGGTCATCAACAGTGGAAAAATATTCTGTAATTCTACTGGGCAGTCATAAATGCAGCATTTGAAAATGCTTCTATTCTATAATTCTTAAAGTAAAAAACAAACCAAGCAAGCAGAACCCCTCATAATAATACCAGATCATAGTTTCTTACGTTGGAGGAAAGAAAGGCCCATCTTGCTTTGTACCTTTRCCTACTACTACTGCAGTGTAGTGTCTGATCTGACTTTTTTAAAAGGTCAGAGTAATAAAGTGTTCTGTGAAAGAATTATAGCAATTTTTTAAATTTCCTTTCTTACTTTTCTACAGAAATTTATATTGCACTTAACTCTCATCTACCAATCATACTGAAGAAATATTTTTCAATATAAATATTACTTCAAAAACACAAAGCTCGATTTTAAAATCCAGTTTCCAATGATATACACTGCACTTTTTTTAAAAAATGGAAATTCTCCATACCAGGGTTCTTCTCAATAATATGTGCTTATTTAGGATTTGGGTTTTGGTTTTTGGAGGGGTTGTGGGGTTTTGTGTTGTTTTGGGTTTTGGAGTTTTTTTGCAATTACGTAAAATCTATATAAAAATACCTTGAAATACAGAACTACTGATAACAAGCTAAAAGATCAAAAATTAAATAAAAAGCACAATCAAGTCTCTAGTGAGATAGAATGAAGATGAGCATTAGATGATTCATTAACAATAAAAAAAACACCACCACAGGAGTAATCACCATGCTAGTAGCTCACTATTTTTAATCATGTATTTCTCATCTCGTTCTACTTGGGGGTTAGATTAGATGATCTTTAAAGGTCCCTTCCAACTCAAACTATTCTATGATTCTACTTATGTTTGGGCAATTTATCCAGAAATGTAAATTGCCCTGGCACTTAACTACTGGTAGCTCAGAGATTCATTTTCCTAACCATGTGGAGATCTCAATGTCAAAAGTAAACATTCAATCTGCCTGACATCTCATCAGTATCAAGCCATCACCACAAGCTCAGTATACTTAAGATCACAGCCTCTGCTCTCTTGCCACCTCGGTTATGCTCTTAACCCTGGCACTGCAATATAGCAGAATCTTCTTCCTTACCACCCAAGGCCACTGCACACAAGCATGAGAAGAGCCTTACTGCTACCAGCCAAGGTTACACCCAACGCACACAGCCACAGCCAGCTGCACCCCTGAGAAGATGCTGCAGTCTATGCTGTCCCAGAAGCAACTCAGGCTTACAACCACAGTTTGGAACAGATTCCTTCCAACAGTCAGCTCTGTAAGCTGCAGACTTTAAAGGCACATAATGTTGGAACCTCTGCCTTAACTCAGGCATTTTTGCTTGCCCGTGCTTTTCACTTGTGTGTCAAAAAACACATAATGAAAGTGTCATAAGGCAGTGCTGAAGTGAAGTATACAATAGCCCCAAGAGCAATTTCTAGAGAAAGCAAAATTAGTTTTAACCAATAAAAAAAGAGCTTCATAAGCACCACTGAAGATCATGGTCTTAGTTTTTACAGGTATGTATTAAATATTTGCTGGCAGCTAATTTAACAATAAAGTTGACTTTCATGACATAATGAAGTGTATATAACAAAGGTAATAGGCAGGCCTCTCACATGTATGTAATAACATCTCTCAGCTCAAGAACACTCCCAAACCTAATATGGTCATCTTTTTAATTAGCTACATTAAACATCTTTATCAGTTATTCATCCTGTTCCCCTCCGAAACCAGTTTCTGAGGTAAGGAGTTTTACAGGTTTACACTTAACACGTTTATCTTGTTCATCTTTAGCCTGGCTCCCATTAGCTTCATTTGACGTCCAAAGACAGTAAGCACTCAGTACATCTTCACCAGTTCCATGCTACTCATGATTGTCCCTCTCACATCCTAGGACATTTTTTCCAGGCTGGAGAGTCCTAGCCTACTTGGTTGCTTCTGTCCCACAGCACTGATCACCTTTGTGGCTCTCCTCTGAACCTTTTCAAGGTCTAATACATGCTTTTTGAGAGGAGGGAACTACCCACAATATTGAATGTATGCACAATGATTAAGTCCATGTGGATTTTGTTTTGTTCTGTTTTCCCTCCCCAAACATTTCTGACTGCCACTGAGTAGATGGTTTCATGAAACTATCTGTCATAATATTATGACCCCAATCTCCTCGACTGCAAGGTTCATTTCCGTGACCATCACTAAACATGTGAAGCTAACATCTTAGGATATCTTAGCACCACACATCACTCTCATCCAGTCGCTGCCCAGAGGCACCCTGATCCAAGACAGGAGATTTCTGCTACAGTACCACCACCATAAACGAATGATTAAAAAACCACAACTCTTAGGTGTACATTTTCTTATATCCATATACTACAGCTGCAGATCTATTAGTCCTACTAATACTTATTTTTCCTCTAATGAACAGGTTTACCTTCATTTTTCCACTGTACTTTGGATCTGAAATTGTTTCAAAGGCTGCATCTTTGCTTAACTGCACAAAATCTGGAAAACTGGAAAATACCTGGCTGCAAACCCGTTTGATATGTGCTTCCTGGAAGAAAAGCAGAAAGTTTGAAATAGGCATTAAAAATTAGAGCTACACTGGGATGCCAGTAAGCCATAGGAGGAGTCAAACAGGTTGAAACAAGTAATCTGCTGGAGTAACTCAAGCAGAAAGAGTTACGTGTTTTTACTCAGCTCACTTGAGAAGTGCTGGATAAAACATCTCCTGTGTATTTTGGTTTGCTTCGCTTAAAAAAGAAAGAGGGTCCTAATCTGAAACCATGGATTCCAGTTACTAGAGTAAGAAATGCACAAAGTTACTTCTCCTAGGCAGAGACTGCAATAGGACTGGCCAGAACCGTCAGTCTCAAGAACTCTGTTGGCTTGAGGTTTGCGTTACCTAACAGTTGTATACCAGCATTTCTCTTGACCCTCTGGCATGATAAGCCAGTATGGGAATTACATATTGTCCCACCAATATGACAAAACACAATACGTGAAATGCATTTAAACTGTTCAAAAGCCACACTAAAGCTCCACTGCTAAGATTTGGGTAGCTCAGAACCTGAACGTGACCACGCACTTTTAAGTCTTCTTTTCCAGAGGAGCAGGAAAGATCTCATCTCACACCTAAGAATAACACGTGATGCACTTTAATACTAAAGGGAAGAAATACTAGTTTCTTCAGGAGATTTTGGAGAGGTTAATAATTATGTATGCCATAAAAGATAAGTCTTAAAATACTCATATATTGTTATTTCAGTGGCTATTTAAACTCTCAAATGTTATTACAACAAAAACTACATACACAATATAAAAAAAACCCACTAAAAACATTTGGGTACTTATTGCATATAAGGCCCTGGACAATAACAGTAACATTTCCTAAAAAGCAAAACTGCTTTAACGGAACAAACTTGCCAAAATTAGCTAAAATTTGCATTCCCTTGTGGCTTCTGAGAGGAAGTGGTAACATCCCTAAATCCCTTTGCTCATTTTTGGATCTTAAGGATCACATACAAGCATTTTTAAAAACTCTGCCATTTGTGGGTCTTGTAGGTTACTTGCCACAGTAACAAGATAAACTGATACTGTTCTCTTGTTGAGCATTTTCTACTAAAACATGTTTCTCATTATTTAAAGGAATTCAGCTCCCAATATAAAATACTAGAGAAAAAAACACATTCTAATTGCTTATTATTTATTTATTTGCACAAAGACATTCCTCTTACTTGGAACTTGTCATAAATGGAACAGAAATAGCATTATTAGAAATCACTAAAAATTACTCTTCCCCCTAAAGCTCTCTGATGTTTCTATAACCCTTATTTTCAGATATGCATCAACTAGACGAACATACTGTTGTGTAGTATCTCTATCTATTAAATAAGGGTTACATTCTGAATTACTGAATGGAAAAGGGATTTTGTAAAATATCTTAATTTCAGTTAGTTAAGACTTAAAAAGGAGGCCAGCAGCAATTTTCATTCAAGAGATTTCATCGCATTTTCCACAAGTTTTTTTTAGATACTTCTGAAACTAACCTGCTGCTTGCTAGTGTTGTCCGTCTGCAGCAGTGCAGCATGATTTGCAACTTTCTGTAGGATTGTCAGGTAACTGAAGCACAGTGACTTAATTGTTTCACCATGAGCATTTACCTACAAAAAAGTAAGAATGTTTATGCAAACAAAGACTCCTGAAAATAAGAAATAATCTAAAATAAGTGCTATTCTTACAAGCTTTAATGCATTAGCGATTCTAAGTAGTACTATGATTGATCCTAAAGAGATGCATACTGTATTTCTAACAAAATGTAGCAAAGTTTTTTTCCTCAGCTTTGTGATCCTATTGATAGAAAACATCTTCTCGAAAAGGCAAGAAACCCACAGCTACGTTCATAGTTTGCTAAACATTTCAGATAGCATGATATTTACAGAAATTACTAAGGTAACCAAGAATTCCTTGGTAGACAAAAAGACAGTAACTTTACAACTGATTTAAATGTAAATCAAACCAGAGCTGTTTGAATGACTACTTACCCTACAACTCCTAACTTTTCTCTACAGCGGAAATGTATAAAGTTTTATAAACATATCAAGTAACATAATTCAAACAACTTCAAACATTCTACAATGCAGCAGCAGCAACAGCATCACCTATTTTTCTGGTTATGGTTGGCTGATTGGACCAATATTCGTTTTCCTGTCCCTTCTCGAGTTACTAAATTTCATGGTTAACTTTGGAATAAGGCAGTCCATAAGAGCACTTAAGTATCTGCAGGCCTGCCTAATGCCCTTCGTGAATTAAGTCCAACAGCATTTTACTTTTTTCTATAAAACGTCACGAGAAACTGAAGCCTGCAAAGAACTAATGCTGGTATCCATGGAATATTAAACAGGCTGATAGAGGGATTGTTTTTAAAGAAAGATGCAGACGACTGAATAAGCTACATAATTTGGAAAAAAACCACTATATAAGAATCAAAACAGGCCAGAAAAAATATGGAGATGCAAGTATGAGACACATGTTTCTAAATGTTAAAGAGACATGCTTAATCTGAGCCTACAGAGTGATACGGACAAAACAAATAGAAAGCTAGACGAATTAAGTGTTAATAAAGTCCAGAGGTGATAGAAGAAATCTACAGAGCTGTTACTCATGAATAACATTCTGCTTGTGCTCTATGGCTACTGTCAGGAGTTCTCCCTTCAATGATGCAAAGCAAAGCCCATGTTTAGTGGCACAGAAAGACACAATCCAATTGCAGTTATGACACAAACAAAGCTCAGACAGCCTGCTGGGTCCGGGATGCCTCTGATTTGCAGCTTCTGCACTGACCGCCTGAGGTACATGGGAGCAGCATGCCTGACACGTACTGAACATCCCAATACAATATCCTTGCCAACATTAACTGTTTCATAGGTGCGCTTATTAAAATCTGGAATTTACTGCATAAATAACAACGACCTGCTCAGGGTATGAAAAGCAGCTTTGCCGTAATCCCAAAGCGCCTAACTCCATCATGCTCATGATGCAACCACCCATGTTTCCAGTCGGGATTCCCAAACAGATGGCCTACAACCACGCAGCCATTTCAATCAGCTCTTCATTGGCAGAGAGTCTCTCGAGAAAAGCGATCTACCACTCAAACCAGAAAGACTATGTTCTAAAATCCAAATAGCACAAGTTCTTACTTTGTAACAACAGTTCTTCCTTTTACGGCCGCTGTTGCAGCTACAGGACTCTCCTGCTTGTAATACTAAGCCTACATCCTCTGTCTCTAGCACAGCCTGGTACACCGCTTTCTGGAATTCGGTCAAGGAACAGTACACGATCTGCCAAAGAGAGAGAACCCCCAAAACACAATTATGTGCAGCATACAATGAAAAGCAAAAAGCACTGCATCAAAAAACATAACACACGAAAACAAAGTAGAAAACAAGAATATATTTGCTCAAATACTTACATGAAATTATTCTACCACCAAATGAAAAAAATCTGGATCTTGACATCAAAATAGTATGAAATTGTAGCCAAAATGTATATATAGTTATTTTATCCCCTCCCAAAATTCTACAAAGAGTATCGATATCAAGCTACAACAACCTGCTGTTAGGTTTCCATAAACCTTTCAATATGGCTTTTGTGGAGGGATAGGAGGAGGAGGGAAAAGTGAGAGAAATAAATGCATAATTGTAATTAAGGATTCCCCTCTGCTTTGCCAGCTGCTTAATTTACCCTTTCTTTCCTCTTTTTAGGCAGTACCACAGGCAGGACAAACAGAATAAGCAATGAGAAGGCAAGGATCTACACAGTGCTATGGCCAAAACTCTTATCCCTCTTCTTAGAGACCATGGGTGGCATCTCCATGACATCTTTAGTCTTAAGCAGCAGGAGACAGAAATCCCAAGATCATTGCTTAACCTAGGCCACCCACACAGCAGCAGCACCATGCTGAGCTATAATAATACAGCAGTAACTTGAACATACACTCACATTAACAAGAGAATGAAAAGAATAAAACCTGCTAGATTTAGAAAAGCAACTGACTGACGTTTGTGTTAATCTTTCCTTCAGAAGACATTATTACACACTAAGGATGAAGAATAAATACCAAATTTTGAAAACAAACCAGCTGCAAACTAATGTGTTTGTCTACTTAGAAGGAAAGCACAAATATATCTAATAAGAATTTATCAGAACTTTTAGCTATAGTTGTAAGTATCATCACTTTACATAATGTTTACAATACCATTAGATGAACAGGATTACAGACCTATCAACAATCAGCTTCAGATTTGGGGTTTTTCTTTTATTTAGTGATCAAAAATGAGGGAGTTAAAAATGAAAAGCATACTGTTCTATGTACAAAGTGTCAAGCTGCAAATTCAGAAGTCCCACGTAGAATTTCAAGAGATTTACATACATTGCATTGGGTTTGCACAGATAAATACAAAAGTGCACACAAAATAGATGTGTAAATCACCAGTCAGAAGTCTAGCTGAGCATTTTCATGCTTGATTAACTCCATTTCAACACGCAATCATAGTAATTATGTGAACAAAGCACACTACTGCATGTGCATTTTTTCCAAGGCTCTGGATCCTTCTTAAATTCGTAAGTCCAAAAGAAAACCGTAAACTACTAAAGGCATGATGAAAGAGAAAAAAACACAACAAAAACAAAAAAGAAGAGATATATTCATTAGCATTGTATTGGAAATGTGCAGGTGCTCTTACTCTGTCTTCCTTTTTTGGCAACTGATCACTGATAAGCGCTTTGGTACGCCTCAGAAACCAGCCAGACATTTTTCTTGCTAGCTTCAGCATGGCCTTACGACCTGTTGCTAGCTCTCTTTTAGTTGCAGTGTGCCTCTGGCCATGCTCCACTGGATCAGAAAATTTCTTCTTGAAATGTAGTCTGCTACCCAAAAGTCCTGGTACAGCCCTATTAAAAAACAAAAGGGGGGTGTGCGTGTGAAGGAATAACAGCATTTTCTTTACTCCAAGGCAGTCTATCCTTATTGATTAAAAGCATACCATAAATTGTTTCTGACTAACAGCAAGAGATCTTAAATTAACAATCACTAGAGAAATTAATGAAAATTGTGTACATAAATAGAAACATATACTACTTCCAGACATGCCGCTTTTTCATTTACTTACTGGGACCCTCAAATGTTAGAGAGTCCCCTAAGGAAAGGGTTGCCATCTCCAGAAAAACTAAAGCTCAGCAGAGCAACGGAAGTCACAAGTATATAGAACCTCTAAACTATAAGGCTGCTACCATTCAGGAACCTAAACAGGAAGCTAAGCAGTCATGTTCTTAATTTTTACTGTTTTTATTAAAATCAGGTTATGCAGATATTGCAATTTACTAAATAAAATCTTAAGAAACCCAATAGGAAAAATAATTTGGTAATCATTGGCAGCACTACATATTGGAACAATCTATTAATATCAGCATAGGATGCAACAGTAAGCTTACTGTTAAAGTATTTCTTTCCTGATATTTCAATTCAGTCTGTATTTCATCATATTTAAGGCATGTTTGCTTTGTTCCTCCTCTGCAAAGCATCCCCAATAAGTCTTCTATGTTTAGATTTATATCTATCTATATATCTAGTTATTTCCACTTCTCGCTCTCCATTAAAAGTTTTCCTGGACAAGACTGTTGCTTTCCAAATATGTGCACTTGTGCATTTTGAAAAACAGCAAAATATTATTACTTTCAACTTCCCAGTAAGTCAGAATGACCTGCACATATTGGACAGAGCAAAGACACAATGTTGTTTGAAACTGTGTAATGATTCTCAATCTACTATGTGGGGGAGAGACAAAGAAGAAAATAGTGTCCTTAAAAAGAAAGGTAAACATAGGGGAAAAAAGAAAGTAATTCTAACTGCTTCCCAAATTCCCCAAAGGAGCCAGATGATAAGTGGAGCTCCAGATTTATTAAATAACTGCAAAATACATACTGCAGATGCATCTACCAGGAGCTTACCTCCAATACATCTATGGAAGACCATACTTACATTCTCACAAAACATTGCGTTTTTTTGGGGGAGGGTTGTGGTCTTGTTTTTTTGACACAGATGGGTCTGAATCATCCAGCCCTATCCAGTCCCACTGCATGGTTAACATAAAAAAGTGTTTAAATCATAAAAAAAGATATTTTATTTACCAGTCCATAACACACCAAAGTTCCTCCATATTATTTTGAAGAATGGTTCCAGTGAGACCTATGCGAACATTGCATTTTAATGACTTCATGGTTTGAGTTATTTGAGCCTTTGGATTCTTGATTCTATGTGCTTCATCTACTATCACAGCAGACCATTCTACGCTGCAGATCAACAAGAAGTATTGTATTAACTGAAACTACTTATCCCATCATCCCACATATACATACAAAGTGAAGTCAGCCACACACTTAGTCTTGATTATTATAAGACACTATTACTTTTTGGTTTTCCTGTTTAACATAATACCACTCAGTTGCCTTATATTCTGTTTGTTTAGTAAATTCATTTGCCATAGTTTGAGTATAATGGCTAGACTATATAGCCAAATAAATGAACTACTGTTAACTGTATCAAATGCCTTCTGTGAAGAAAGCAGCCTTCAACCTCTGGAGCAATCAATCCAGCACATCTCACCAGTACTAATTCCACTCATAAGTAAGACTTAGAAAAATTAAATAAATCTCTGAAGGTAAACTACTGAAACATGCTTAACACAGCTGTGCTTCATCTTCCCAACAAAACCTATCCAGTGTAACTAGAAGTAGACTGAAAGCATTTCAATCTGCATGGTTTCCTACTGAAAGCATCACTCAACTTCTTTAATATCTATACAATACCAATATGGCAGACAAGTTTTAATAGTTTGTGATTTTGTGACTAGGAGGCACATATCTAGAAACAGGGATCGAAAGATATTTTGCAGCCAGTTCAAGCATAAACTTGGAGGTAGAATGACCTGTATACTGTGACACTAATTTAAGTCATCAAGTTGCTAGGAAGAGATTTATTAACTTTATGAGATTGCTTTATTTACACGAATGAATATTTTAGAACAAAATCATACCCCACTTTGATGATACTTCAAGCAGCAAAAAGCTGAAACACACATCTTTAGAAGGAAACCTCTCTCCTGAGCAGGCTGCATTTATTTCACTAATCTGAAGGCTGATCTTGCGGCATTTTTGATGCCTGCTAAATACATTAATTCATATCTGAGTTCCTTACATTCCTAAAATTAGGTAAACATTGGAGTTTCTGAAAGAAGCCTAACATGACCATATGATCGCTCCTTCAACTTAATCTCTCATTATGCTGATTTACATGCATAATTGAGTCTACATATTCTTATTAGTGATAATTAACTATTTAAGACCAGTTTTTGAGGACACATTCTAGCTAAGTATGACACATAGCTTCTTCCAGTGACAAGATCATAGGGCCATCCAGTCACATGCTCTGCAGAAACAGTCTGGTAAATCTGTATGCTGAAGTAATGTATTTGTAAGCAGTCAGTCACACATCAGATCTGCTCTGCACATGCACCTATTTCCTGACCACTGTCTATTCAATGACCAAGCCTGAAGAGTTCCTCAGAAAGACAACAGCAACAATTAGGGTACTGCTAACACAACTCCCTTTGTCTTCTCCTATCTGCACTTCTTTTTCAGACCTGAGCACAGACAGAGCTGGAAATCCAATTGTTTTGGTGATGGCTGTCCAGAACACTAGGACACTCTATGGGGTCTGGACCTTTCCCAACACCTAAAACAACAAGATTCGCAGAGCCCCTGACAACACAGCTACTAAGGGCAGGCTGCTACTACTAGCTATTCATGCAACTTGTACCCTACTTCCAAGATGATGTAAGGAATGAGGACCACTAGGATCAGATGAGAGGCTAAGTACTCCTGAACATAGCCAAAGGGAAGGCAACACTCACTGCTAGTTTGAAAATGTTGACAGCTATGGAGCAAATAGAAGTAGGATTTCTAATGTGATCTGCTATCAGGAAGAACTTGATTCTGCTAAAACCATCAGGTATTTAAAACTACACACACAGACACATACACGCATCTTGTATCTCAAAGTTTTTAGGATTTAAGAATTTCATCAAGCTAGTGAAAAGTGCAAATAGCAAGGAAAATACCATTTGAACATTTGCTAAAAGTTCCAGATTTTTTTTCTCCTTACACTGTACTGAAAGAYAGAAATTTCTTCTGCATATCTTTTAGCAACCACCAGTTTTCAGGCAGGCAATTCCTGCATCTTTTAGATAACACTTCATGAACGGGTTAAGAGCAAAAACAAGCTTTAAGAAAACTATTCAAACTTCTCCCAAGCATCCCACTACAAAGATCATACAAACTCTCCAAAGACAGTTCAATGGAATTCTCCTCTTCAACACAATCAGTCATTGGATTTAACAGTAAATACATTACACAGAAAGAATAAGTACTTGCAAAGAACAATGCAAACAGACAGACAGTTAACATTCTGTGTTTAGAAAAATACTTTAAAATAATTACCTGTTAAATTCATCCAAATACAGGCGAAGTATCTCATATGTTGTGAGGGCAACTTCACATTTCCCTTGCTTGATGCGACTCAAGTCATCATGCTTTTTACTGCCATGTAAGACAGAGACCTTAAAGTACCCCCATGTGTCTAACTCATCCTTCCAGTTGTACAGCACTGAAAGAGGGGCCACTATGAGGAAAGTCTGAAAACAAATAGGTGTTATAGTATTACTGGAAAAACTACAACATGCACTTTTTCAATAAGGAAAGTAAAAATCTCAAGATTTTACTGCTTTATAGTTTCAATTGTTTAATTCTGTCACTTCAAAGCATAGTATGGAAAATATCTAAAGAGTCAATATAAATTCAAAAAGTAATCCCTTTATTCAGATTATGTAAATAGTACAGAAGAAAAATACTGTAATACTACAAAAGATACCAAAGTAGTGCTACTTACTCAAATTATACCCTAACAACTCCAATAAGACATGAGATACTATCACTTTGCTTTGTTACAGCATCTGTATCTGTGTACCATAAAATGTTTTACAGATGGAGAAAACAAAACGATGAAGAGGGTAAGCAGCTTCTTTCAATCCACAAGTTTAGTTAATATATGACTTCAAAACAGAAAGACCCGAAAAGGGTTTAAACATTTAAGACAGCGTGTACAACTCATTTAATAGCATAGAATAATAAAATCAGAGGTGGGAAAGGATCTCAGGAAGTTTCTAGTCCAACTTTCTGGTCAAAGCAGGGGCAACACTGAATTCAGACATTTAGGGCTTTCCCTACTCAGGTATTCAAAACCGCCAAGGATGGGGCAGTCCGCAACCTCTCTCTGTGACCTGTTCTAATACTTAATTGTCCTCAGAGTGAAATTCTTCTTCTCTTATTCCCAGTCAGAAGCATTCCTGGTTTTTTCACATTAAGACCTATCCCTTCACCTCTTCTTTGCCTATCTTTCCTGAGGAACCTGTATCCATTATTCACAGAGGTAGTGTCATATTAACCATTCTGCCAATTAAATATTCCAATTATTCCAATAAAATAAAAACAGCAATGGAAAACAGAAACTGCATGGGTCCTGTGGTGAGTAAAGTTAAAACAATCTTCAGATTTCTCTCGTTCACACAGAACTTTTACATGTATCTTTATTTGCTGTATTTGATTACCTAGATTATCAGTCAGCCTTACTTCTGACATTATGACAGTCACTCAAGAAAATATGCGAGGTCACAAGAGTATTAGCAATACATTTTCCAAATATATGCATTTGCCCTAATTATTTAAATATCACATTAATATATACACATGGGCTTTTTGTACTTTAGAAACCCAATCACAGAAAACTCTAATTTTCTACTCACTGACATGGGCTTTTCAAAGTACTCTAGCCACAGATCTCATCCAGATATTTCCAAATGTTTTGTGTTAGTGCAGATCAACAATATTAACGGATTAGACAATAACAGCTAGATAATGCACTTTGAGAATCTGGAAAACTGAAGGCTTCCCTAACACTACTAGGAAGGCCATGAACCCCTAATCTACCCAAGTAGCTGAATATTTAAAATTAATATACATAAACTCCTAAAGCAAACAAAAAATCCAAGTATTCCCTTCTACCAAAATCCTTAAGCTTGTATCACTAAAAGCTGTACCTTCTTGGGGTTACACTTTGATTCTTTTTTCATTGTCCTCAGTAAAAATTCTGGCATATTATTTTCAACATCTTCACATGTTCCCTTTTTGTGCAGCACTGCAGCCAAAAACGAAATGACCTTCAGAAAGAAAACAACTCTCGGTGATTATGTACCAAAATACAAACAGAAAGTGAATTAGTTCCACTGAAAATCAACATTTAAGACAAAATCCTGCATGGGATTTAGAAATGGGGTATGGGGGGGATTGTTTTTTTTTGTTTGTTTTGAGGTTTTGTTTGTTTGGTTTAGATCAATCTGTTTTTAAAATGGGAACCCCTTCCCTTGGAGAATTCTGAATTCATGATAAGAGCAATTAATTGCTCTACTTTACTCTTTCACCCTATAAGTGGAAAAGTCCCAAAAATACAGAAGAGGTTATGAATGAGCCAGTGAAAACTAGAGATGACGCATGCCTTGCAATTTTCCTCCGTTGTCAAGAGGACACTAGAATCTTGGATAAGAAAACAGGAGGAAGAGATACTTGCTAACTATACTCCCAACACTACTTCTGCAAAGGAAGAAGAGGTTTAAACTAGAGGGCAGATTTTTACTAGTATGTCATTTTCTGTATGTTCCATTCCTTCCAATTCCTGTTGTTAACTTCAAAACCAGTTCTTTCTGTTATGTTTGGGCCTACATTTTCTCATCTGCCTCAAACCATTCAAGGTGATTTCCCTTTGATTATGAGAAGACACTCATTATAATACACCACAGTGATGACAAACATCCCAGCACAGGCTATTCCAAGCTGCTCCCATGGTAATCCGAAACAGGAGGAAGGCACAGAGATATCTGGCCAGAACACTCAAATCCGTAAACCCCACTTGGAATCCATGGGGCTATGCAGCCACAAGAACCAGATGCATCATCAGAGAGGTGCCCTTCTTTTGAAAATTCAGCAGGCCCCCTTTACTATGAGCAGCCAGCTTCAGCCACTTCCTTTTGCAGCTGCTACACAGCTGCTCATAGCAGGGCAGAGGTAAAGCTGTCATCTGCCGATTTCCAAAAAAGAGGGAATTTCCAGAGCTTTCTCCCTGTAACGTGGGGAAAAGAACCAGCCAGGAGTGCAGAAATGCAGGAAAAATACCTGAGAAGAGTAAAGGTGGATGAGCAGAAGAAAGAGGAAACCCATCACATATGGGGCCACAGGGTGGGAAAGAGATATGTAGAAGAAAAGAAAACCATTTTTATACATAATATTTCATATAAACCGAGGCTAAGATGAACTGCAAGTTTGCAGATGTTGTTTGACTTTAATATATCTTTTTTTAATCCTTTCAAGAATAAGAATAAAATTCAACTGAACATAAAATCTCCACGTGCCTTCCAGATCCTCCATTTTTGGAAGAATTATGCATCACAAATTTGTAACAATAGCAAAAGGCTGCAAAAGGGCAAATCTGCTGAGAAACCTTTGGCTCTTCCAGATAAAGCAGGAAGCAATGTAAAGGCCTTAATAGGAAACTTTAACTTACTGCAATCATGTTAAGAAACATTATTCTACTTGCCTCCACCTCAACTTCAACTTGAAATGAAAGAGCCATACAGTCAGGCCATTAAAGCAAACATCATTCAGAAGTACAAAGAATATTAAAATGCAAAAGTTTTCTATAAGAGTCTATCTCATAAATCAACCTGTAATTCAGAAACAATAAGGTTCAGCCAACTGACAAACATAAGACCAATTTTCTGTAAGACTAAATCGGTCACTTGCTACTTGATGACGTTTAGCTAGTATTTATACTTTCATACATACTAATCTTTTCTAACCAAGTGAAATCCTCTTTTACTTCATATCTACTGACTGCCTTTCCCATACTGAACTTGAAAAACATAAACACTGTGTTTTATAAAAAATACACAAGATATTCTTCAAAACTTCCACCCTTCTTCCGCAGACTTGACACTATTATTAGAAGAAATAACCATCAGATGTGAATTCCACACAAGAACACACTGTCACTGTGTGATAAATGTGACCAGGTCATTACAGAATCAGTTCCAAAATTCAAAAAATACAAGAGATGGAAGCAAGACAACTCAATTTTTCCCCCGCAGTTTACTGCTACCTTACATAGATGCTTCTTACTATATGAAATCAGGTATTTGCAGTTCTGAGCAGAAACAAACTTCCGTAACTACTGAGTTCTTAAACTGCCATGGACAAGAAACACGGCCAAGCTTAGGTAAAACCTAAGGTAAACGGATGCAGTTTAGTTTTGATAAACGTCTGTTAACAGATCAGCAGCAGCTACACAAATCCATGATGCACCTCTAAATGCTCTATCCATAGAAGTTTTGCCAGTTTAGTTTACACACTCCTCTTGTCAAGTTTGCTACAAAACAATAGTTCTTTGCACTGATGGGTCTCTGCTGACATTCCCCTAAATAGAAGGGCAACAGACGCTACAGCCAGAATTTGTCAGTGAAGGAATGAGCTTGCATTTGATACATAGAGGGAGAAAATAGAGGGCAACAAAGACTAACCACCATAAGATTCAAGCTGCTAACTTTAAACCAGACAGATTAAAGAGACTTTTCAAACATAAAACCACCCTAATTTTAGTAAAACAAATAAATCATTTGGCCACACTGATTCAAAACATAGCGGAAAAATCCAGCTATACTTCATTCTTTCATCAACCCAACTTGTATTTCCAAAAGAGTGATAAAAATAACATGGAACATCTAAGCACTTTTTCCAGGGATGGGAGTAAATGTGTCTGCTCCTTCTTGTTCCCAGCACAGTCAAACTATTGGTTTCCATGGAAAAAAAGGAAAAAGATATTTAAAGAGCTATAGTCAGATAAGAGCTGTAAGTATTTTTAGCATACTCCAATGCAAATTATGTCCATGATGCACAGGTAGCAATCCTCAAAGTACATTCAACATAAAATGAATACTAACATTTTAACTACGGTAACTGCCTGTGCTTAAACTAAAAGGGGCCACAT
Source organism: Oceanodroma leucorhoa (assembly GCA_030449065.1). Lineage (NCBI taxonomy): Eukaryota > Metazoa > Chordata > Aves > Procellariiformes > Oceanodroma > Oceanodroma leucorhoa. The sequence continues at coordinate 1,409,393 of JASVER010000103.1, read as the reverse complement.
CCCCTGTCAGAAGCAAATCTTAAATACAGCAATGGCTCCTGGCTCCGAGTGCTGTCCTGGACAGTCACATCCTGCTGCCTCTAACTCCACAGCAGAAAAGGAAGGTTAAGCTCCACTGAGGTGACTTTTCTTAAATACATTATTTTTAAAAAATATTTACATCCCACAGAAAACACACTGCCAAAAAATTATCTATTCTCGCAATGTAACAATCAAAAACAATACCTGTATGGTCTTTCCAAGGCCCATATCATCTCCAAGAATACACCCCTTTTTATTAGCATAGTGTCCATACAGAAATTGGGCTCCTTCCCTTTGATAATCACGCAGGTATCTGTTAATTGTATATGGGATAAAATCGCCATTGTCAGATAATTTAAAAGCAACAGCAGGAGATGGAAGATTTCGGTCAGGAAAATAAGGCTTTTCCAGATCACCATCATCAAATATTAAGCTTTTCCAGGGTCCTGTACTGGTTTCGGCTCTACAAAGTTTAGTTATTAGTATTTTCCTTTCTTCAGACTCCAAGAATGATACAACAGCAAATGATTTTCCATTCTTGTCCTTTTCAATAGATGATATTGTTCCTTCATGGAGTTTTCCATTTTCAAGACAAGGGGCAAGGCATTTCTCCCCAATATGCCAATTACCTATAAAAAACCAAACACATACATAGTGATAAACTTGCCAAATGTACAAAGTATTTCATTTTGTCACACTAATAAAAAACTGGATATAAGTTTATTTGACAAAATGCATACAACTTAAGATAAAAGATTTTACTGAAGTAGCGCTAGAATTAGGATACTGATTACTGTTTAGAACCAAATCCTGAGCTAGATATGAAATTATAATTTGCTGAAGTGCTGCTATTTTAAAAATATCTGAAAGTCTATAGGAAAAAATTTCAGATGAAAGCCATATTCTGATACATTAAGTTGTTCCATAGTGGCTTCACACAGGCAAACACTGATCTGCTGATGCCTGCAGATTTAGTGTCCAATTAACAGACCACGTGAACTGGTCAAAAAGGCCTTCTATATTAGATACGCTTCTGATCTACCTGAATCTAGTACTGCAGAGTCAGTAAATTGTTTTACAAATATAATCACATAGGAAAACATCACCTTTCTCCTAACAAATCTGGACCACGTAAGAAAATCTTAYGTTTAGAAATAACAGAAGTGTACTTTAAGAACACTTAGTAGCATATCATTTGCCTATATTGTTCATCAAAGTGGCTAATTACTCAGTAAACTGCTTACATAGCTGTCCAGTTAAAATCTGTTCCTCTGTGTGGTCTCACTACGACCTTAATACAGCATATCAAATATTAACAACAGAGATGACTGAACTGCTTCATTTTCAGCTATCTCAGTTTTACATTTCATGCACAGATAATTTTTTAAATGTTACGTATGCTGCTAACAGAGAAAGAGGAAGGTAAGAACAGCAGTGTCCAAAGAATCCACCTCATACTGACAAGGAAAAACCCAACAAAATATCTCTATCAGAAAAAAAAAGGCCTTCATTCTTCATAGCAAAAGGAGAAAGACCTGGTGAGTAACAGTTGCACAGTTTTCCAAATCTGAACTGAGGAAGTATTGGCCTTTGGTGTTTGTGGAAACAATTTCCAACCTTCCCCCTCAACCTTCCCAAAACAAAGAGACAAACATACATGATTCATTACAGAACCTTCACTGGTTCTTATCTATTTGTTGGAATAAGTTCCACTACTTCTGCAAAAGTCATTAGCAGCAGCAGTGAGAAGCACCTAAGGTTTTTATGGGAAGGAACATGAGAGAGAGAATCTTGCATCACAGCAAGTATTCGTACTTTGTAACTATGATCAGTGGTAGTACACCCTTCTGGGCACATCAACCCACTTACTTTTCAGAGGTAAGAAAAAGAAAAGAGGAAGTCCTGAAGGCAAGAAACTCCACCTTCCCCCATTTTTAAGTGTCAGTGAAAAAAACTCATGGAGAAGATAGGTTCTTCTCACTAGGTTCCTGAGGTCCTGGAAGTGTACGCTCACGGGATTATTCTCCACAACATGTTAGTTAGATCAATGATAATTATACTTCACTTTTTAAAATTAATTAAATTATTAAATTAATTAAATTATTAAAACTAAAAGAAAACGAAAACATCCATGTAGCCCACTATTCTGTAACCAGCAGTGTCCATAAGTTAACATCCAGGTAACAATAAAAATAGCTCAAGCATACAGAATACCTCTCTTTTAAAATTCTTCATCCTTACAGTATTCTTTCAGCTAAAGAGATTTCCTGCGCCAGGTGTGGTTTGTCTATTTAGCAAACTCCAGTGGACCTCTCTTTCAAGTAGCTCCACCTTCAACACATGCAGATTTCTTGCATTCAGTGTCTTCCGACTATGAATTTTGCAGGTCTGCTCTCTAACACCTGACAAGCTTTTGCCTGCTATGAACTTGGATCCCACAACCTAAACTGATGGCCCGCTAGTTCTTATTCTAATAAGATCATAAACTACAACCTCTCTGTTAGATTCATCATCTCGCAGATCTCTCTCATAACGCCCCCCATCATCCTTGGTAAGTTAACCCCGCACTCTGTGACCTGTACATAAGCTGCTCCATACCTTCATCCATTCCCGCTGACCTTCTCAGAGACTTGAAGCTTAAACGTATCTTTCTGAGGCCGAGGGTGAAGTACAGACAGTATATTCAACAAATGATACATAACTAATCTCTTAAAGTTTAAGGCATTTGTACTGTCTCTCATTCATGTCCAAATCTGTGCAAAAAAACGTGCACATGAACTTCTCCCAGCAGCATTTAAGTCTTTGAGCAATTTCTCAAAATCAAGAAGCAACACTGAAAAAATGAAACCAGCTATATACGGCACACTGTTAAATATGCAAAACAAAGTTTAAAAGAAGAGAGAGCATTTCCGTAATTACTTGCTTTTACAGTAATATCTGAAGTGACATGCGACATTAGTTTAAAGACTCTCAAGTTAAAACTATGATTTAAGATGACAGTGCCTTTGTTTTTAACTAAGCATTTGAGTTTAATGAGTTGCATATGACTTGTCAGAATTAGGGTTCCAGGTGCAAAGTGGAATAAATCACATTAGACAACAGTTTAGTATACTGCAAGCCTAGTGAGAAACAAGGAATAGAATTAAAAAAAGGGAAAGAAAAGCAAAGTAATGGCATTAAGGATGCCACTGCTACAAAACCCCAGAAAATAACGCTGGATAAGCCAAAGCAAGAACTGCTACTTTAACTAGCCTCATTCACTAACTTCTTGGGTTTTGAACCAGAACTGTAATTTATGTAGGGTACTATCTTTAAAAATGAAGAAAATTATCTGGTATGGCTTCCTAGCATCGGTAGAGTACACTTGTCATCAATGAAGAAAGCTATTTAAGATGCCTGCCTATACCTACCCCTTTTATTAGAGTTGAAAAAAATGTGCCATTATATATATTGACTGTACTAAACCATGCTGCTAATGGCCTACTGTCTCAGTAGCTCATTTCAACTGCTACTCCTCCACGAAAAAAAAGCAAAAGTACCATGAATGCTTTCTAACTAGTGGGGTTTGACCACTTAATGTAGAGTGCAAAGGTTTCTTTACACCCCAATGAATGACTGCAAAGTTCAAGGATACTATGAAGTAAAAGCACTCCCCTTCTTAAATTGCAAAGCTTAACTACAAAACTGTTAAACAAGAGGCCAAAAAACCCTAAAATGTTGTCTTCCAAAAGGTGTGTTTTGAGTTCACTTAACCACGCTTCCACTTGTCCGAAGAAACAAACTCAAACGTTCCTGATAAACAGTTTTCTCACTGAATATTTCTAAAACATATACACCACCATACTTGTTACAGTCAAACACCTCAGCTTTGCTGTTAGGCGAGGCCTCGCAGCACTGTGCCGCACAAGGCACTGCCAGCAAGCTCCCACCGTGGATTACCAGGCACCTCCGAACTTCCACAACTGCTCTCATCTTCCACCTGGGCAAGTGCAAATAAGCGATAAGCGTCTGAACATCGCTCTGGAAAGATACACGGAAGATGCTTACCTGGGACACCATCACACATTTTAACTTTTGGTCGCGCAAAGCCCAGCAGGTGGGGACCAGAAGCCAGCCGGGCCCACCGCTCTGGGGGCCCACCGCCACAGGCGGGGGCCACGGGCCGGGCTAGCGGTCTCACCCCTTCGCTGGAAGCCACACGCTCCGCCGGGCGAGAGGCAGCGGGGAAGGGGCTGAGGAGACCCAGCGGGCGCCGAGCAGCCACCCGCCGGGCACCTCACAGCGTGTCAGGGAGGGAAACCGTCGCCTGCCCCGCCATCTCCGCACCACCGCCGGCCCCGATAACCGCCATCCCCTTCGCCCCTCCACCAGGGCGGTCCCCCTCCGCAGGCTGCGGGCAGGAACCGTGCCCGGGGACGGGGCCGAGCAGCCCCTTCGCCCCCGCGCTTGCCGCCCCGCCCCCAACGCGCAGGCTCGGCCACCGCCGGACTACCGGGGCAGGGGGGAGGGTCGGGTATCGCGAGAGGAGCGGCGCGGCGGGACTTCGTTCTTAAAGGAGCCGGAGGTGAAGCGGGAGGAGTGGGAAGTATCGCGAGGTTTGGTGGCAGTGTCGCGACAGGTGGGCGGGGAGGGGTCTGGGCGTGGGGCCCGGTGGCGGGGAAGTGCCGTGCGCAGGGCGAGGCGTGTCGCGGCCTGTCCCGCCCGGCGGCCCCGCTGTTGGGAAGGCTTCTCAGGCAGCCGGTGGCTGTGGTGCTGTGGCCTGAGGGCGGCCGCTGGTGCTGGTGGAGCGAGTCCCCGGGAGAGCCCAGCGCAGGGCCGGGAGCAGGGCGGGGCCGCGCCGCGGGGCCGCGTTAGGCGCAGCAAATGAAGGGCGCTTTGCAGGGCCGCGGCCGCGGTGGGCTGCGGTATGTGTGGCGGTGGTGTAAGGCCTGTGGCAGGTAAAGGACGCGGCCTTGGCCCTGAGTGTAGCCCCTGGGTGGAGCATCGCAACTCTAGCCGGAGTGGTGGCATCTTGACCCATACTACATACTCTAACTGAGTTTCCTCCAAATGCGGCCCTTGTTTGTAGCAGAAGCTGTAGAGGAGGGGGGGGGAAAGGGTTCTAAAGTTAGTTTCTAAGAAATTATGCAGGTAAGGAAGCAGGGAGAACAGTTGCTGGTGCAATGGAAGGTGCAGCTGGTGCAATGGAAGGTGCAGCTGGTGCTCTGGCAGACACTGGCCTTTCTGCAGTTGGCGTGGTAGGAGTTGGCTGCAGTGAGGTGTTTGGAGCATGGTAAGAACCAGACATGCAGCTAGAGCTAACATTTGGGGAAAAAGGCTGAAGTGAGAGAGGCCCACGTTCTACCTCTGCACGTTTTCAGAAGAGGATAGGTGGCTGCAGTAACACCTTGCAAGTTATAAATGCAGATCAGTAACAAGCATCTTACTCTGGCTGACAGTATTCAGTCCCACCAAGAAGTCTATCCAGATTGCCTTGTATCTCCGTAGCAATTTAATAGATGTTACATGAAGGGCATGAGTTCCCAGAGCCTTGCTATTACTGTGACAAAATGCTTTAACATGCATTTAATAGTGCAAAACTAAGTAGTGTCACTTACGAAAGTTAAGAGTGTGTAAATAGCATACCAGATGACACATTTTTAAAGCAGCTTTGATTACTTTTTTAATGCAGGAGACATCAGTGTGGGATGAATCTGCGTTGTTGTTTCTAATTGTCTGATAACTGCAATCATTTTAATATGTTAAGGAGGGAGTAAGCATTAGAGAAAAAAAAGATCCTTTTGGCATATGCAGTAAAATTCCGTACAATGAAGATGGATAGTCAGACTGGCTAATCAAAATTCTACATCCTACAATATTTTCACAAACAAGGCAAGGCAATAAATCTTCTAATAAGTGGGTCTATGTGCTGTTTCTGCATGAAACTGACATGCAGGCAGCTACCTGCCTGCTCTAAGAGTAATGAAGACTTATGCAACCTGGAGCGATGTTCAGTTGCTTCTTTAAGTTGTGTGGTATTAGCCAGAATTTTGTTCCGAAAGAAGTTAGTGAAAGATGTATGGTCTTTGATTAGCCAGTTATATTAGAGTAATGGGAGAATAGCAGGCATGAAAGCACTAATACAGTTGCTGCAACAATAAACTACATGAATATCAGGCACCACATATTTTGGGGGAGGTAAAAAGTAATATAGAATGAATAAATTACAGTGGTTTAAAAATATACATGTAGTCATGCGTTTAACTGCATTCATTCCAAAGGAATGCGACAAGAACTATTAAAACCAAAGCTGAAAACAGGATGACATTTCAGATTTTAAAAATTTGGCAAAACAAACACAATATAACTTCACCATGATCTCAGATACTTAATACACCTCAGCCCTCAGAGCATCTTAGAAAAATCGGTGAGAATATAGCCTCTGATTCTAAGGCAAGATTTCAAAGTGGATCATGTTTGAACATAGATGTGTGTTTATACCAAAGGATGTTTTACAAATACTATTGTTGCATTTGATTCTTACCAAGATATTTGTGCTTAGTAAGGACTCTTTCATGCAGAGTACAGCTGTTTTTTTGTAGTCACAAATACAATATTATGACTTCACAATAGAAGGCAATAAGAAACAGATTAAACTATTTCTTACTTAAACACTTTAATTTTTCTAATAAGTAGGCAGTAAAATTCTGCCTACAGTCCAAGGATCCCGGTCTGCTTTTATGTCAGTGGTAACACCTCAGTGGCTTAGCTGGAAACAGAATTGCACCTGAAAATCTCAGTGAAGTCACTAGGATGAGTCCATGTTAGAGTTAGGTACGCTCTTGTAGCTCTTCCCTTAAGGGTGAGAGCGAAGGGAGGAACACACCCTTAACAGGAGCAGTTGGTTAGCATGTCAAGAGGTAGTTTTCCTCTTGCCATAAAAATTCCTCTTGCAAATTACAATAAGTTTCTGTATCTTCACTTTGAAAAAAAGCTGGAAAACTAGCTGGCCCACTGAGATTAGGACTGGGCCCATAGTGAAAATGTTTTCAGGGTCCAGGGAACTATTTTGTTCTGTCATGTATCTTTGAAAGTTTTTGCAGTATAGAAGTCCTTCTTTCAGAAAATCTTTCTAGCTCACGGTAGAAGTTATTTGCTAGGATGTCAAAAATGTCTCACACCATGTTTCTGCAGGGAAAAGTTTGTAGAAGGATTTCATTTTGAAAAGCTGTTGCCATTACTGAAAAGTTGAATATATCCAAACTCCATATGAAAATTTGAACTCTGCTCATATTTGACTTAGTTTAGATTTCATAAGAGAAGTGTTAGGCTCAGTAACAACCAAAATGAATAGAATAATGGGGATAAGCACTTTTTAAGTATGTGCTATATCCCTGAAAGCATTTCACATGTAACATTGTGGCCTTCTTGCTCACTCTTCTTGGGGAGAGGAGTTAAATTAATTGATGTGCATCTAAAAAGGGCAGCTTAGTTACATTTACAGCATCCTCCACATCAGTATGTCTGAAAACAAAGCAAGCTAGTGATTCTTAGATGCACTCAGCATTTGCAAGTCTAACCTTTGCAAGCCTAGAATTTTTGAAAATGCAAGTAAGCCAGTTGTTTAATTCTATACTAGAAGAAGAAAGAAGAGGTGGTTCAATTCAGTGGTATTAATTAAGCATGGCAGCATTAAAAGTGCTACAAAGAGGAACTCAGTAATGTGATGTGCACTGAATTAACATTTTGGAAGGCCTTTTGTCTCTCCAGCAGTTCATTTGCCACAGTATTTTACACATTACCCATTAACAGTATTCAAGAAGCTCTCAAAGTTCTTTGTGGAAATCAGACCAATGGTGCTCTGAAGTGTGTGTACACTAATGCACACCCCACAGGGATCAAAGAAGGAACATTTAAGCCCTTGTGTGCACCTGCAGGGCTAGTCTCTTTGGGATCACAGAGACGTGGCAGGATAGCTCACATGACTGGAGTGCTGCTGTGGACAGACCTGGGCCAGGAAGGATGAGCCAGGACAGCGGGGAGCAGAATTGGCATTTTATGTGAGAGCAGCGGGGATACATGGAGCTCTACCTGGTCTGTAGTGACCATGAGATGGTGGAGTCCAGGATCTTGAGAGGGGGGAACAAGACCCCAGGATCATAACCCTGGACCTGAGGACATCAGACTCATGCCTGACCAACCCATTAGCTGCCTACAATGAAATTAGTGTCTTGGTGGCCTAAGGGAGAGCAGCGTATGTTGTTTATCTTGACTTGACTTTAGCAAGGCTTTCACCACTTTCTCCCATAACACCCTCTATATAGAGGCTGCTGAAGTATGGACTAGATAAATGGGCAGTGAGGTGGATTGAAAACTGGCTGAACTTCAGGGCTTAAAGGATTGTTAGCAGCAGCACAAAATCCAACTGCAGTCCCATCACTAGTGGAGTATTTTGGGGTCTGATACTGGGACCAGTACTGTCCATTTCATTAATGCCTTGGATGGTGGGACAGAGTGCATCCTCAGCAAGTTTACAGGTGATACACAGTTGAGAGGAGTGGTTGACGACAGACCAGATGCTTGTGCTGCCATCCAAGAGGGACTGCGACAGGCTGGAGGAATGGGCAGGTAGGAATCTCGTGAAGTTCAACAAAGTCCTGCATGGGATGGAATAACCCTATGCAGCAGTATAGGCTGGAGATCAACTAGTTGGAAGGTAACTTTGCAGAAAAAGACCTGTGGGTCACGGTGGACTGCAAGTTGGCCATGAGGCACCCCTGCAGCACAGAAGGCCAACAGTATCTTGGGCTGTGCTAGGAAGGGTATTGCCCAGCAGGTCCAGGGAGGTGATCCTTCCCCTTTGTTCAGCCCAGGTGAGACCACATGTGAAGTGCTATGTCCAGTTCTTGGCTCCCCGCAACAAGAAAGACATGGACATACTGGAGAGAGTGCAAGACCACGATGATAAAGAGATTGGAGCGTCTAATCATACCAGAAGAGACTGAGAGCTGGGATTGTGTAGCCTCAAGAAGAGAAGTCTCAGGGGCTATCTTGTCAATGTGCGTAAATACCTGATGGGAGGGTATAAAGAGGGTGAACCCATACTTTTCTCAGTAGTGCCCAAGGCAAGAGGCAATGGGTGCAAATTGAAACAGGAAATACCATTGAAATATGAGGAAAAGCTCTTCAGCTGTGAGGGTGGCTGAACACTGCCACAGTTTGCTCAGAGAGGTCGTGGAATCCCTGTCCTTAGAAATCATTCAAAACCCAACTGGACATAGGCCTGAACAACCTGGTTTAGGTGACCCTACTTTAAGGTTGGACTAGATGTTCTCTGGAGTCTTCCAACCTTTGGGAACAGACTTCTAATAGGGCCTGTAGCGACAGGACAAGGGGTAATGGTTTTAAACTAAAAGAGGGTTGGTTCAGACTAGATATAAGGAAGAAATTTTTTACAATGAGGGTGGTGAAACACTGAAACAGGTTACCCAGAGGTGGTAGATGCCCCATCCCTGGAGGCATTCAAGGTCAGGTTGGACGGGGCTCTGAGCAACCTGATCTCGTTGAAGATGTCCCTGCTCATTGCGGGGGAGTTGTACTAGATGACCTTTAAAGCTCCCTTCCAACCCAAACTATTCTGTGATTCTAACCTCAGGCATTCTGTGATTCTTTGAAGAAGTCTGTAGGACAAACTGAGTTCTGGCTAACTGCTTATGCTGTCTATTATTTAAAAACTAGAACTTTAAATACCAGGCAGATTGCTTAGCCAGAGTCCTGTTTGTCCCGTAGCCCAATGCCAAAAGACATGACACCAATGCTTACCTAGCTGTATGTGTATTTCCAATCTCATCTTCTGGTTATTCTTAATGACTTATGAGATCTTCAAGTCATTCTTCTGTTTGGTATCATCAATCATAAAATAAAAGCTTGAAAATGCTAACTAAGGATGTTAGGAAATGCTGCACAAAATTTAAATGTGTGCACAACATAGATGACACCTTGTGAGTTTAACTCAATAAATCAGGTATCCCTTGTATTGTTAACTCATTCTCAGAAAGAGTCTAGCCAGTCCTAAATCTTACTAACTCTTAGAAGCCAGGGTAGTATAATTCTTATAACCTGCTGCAAAGTTGTCCTTTAAAGTTTGTCTGCCAGATGATGTGTTACTCAGCTTGAATAAACCTGAGAGACTGATTCCACAAGTGTTACGAAGTATTGATTCATTTCCTTCGAGTGTCTGGTTAAACAGTGACGTGAGGAAAATGTAAAGTTTTGTCCTTAAATAAATACTGTATATAAATGGATCATGTCAGCAACACTCAGATTTCATGATTGCCTGGAGTGGGAACTGGATAATGAGGCTTGTCAGTTCCATTGGATTTGTAGCAGATATTTGTGTAGAGCAGTTTTGAATGTTCCAGAAAAATATGTGAACATTCGAAAGGCTTGTGGACCAGTCTCAGTTATGCTCTGGGTCTGGTTAAACCAAATGAGCATAATTGTTCTTCAGAGGATCTTTTATTATGTGTTACACATTTCACTTTACAAATAAAAATTATTTCAGAAATGGAACAGAGCTTTCCATTAGGAGTAGTAGTCATAGAAGTGGTTTATGGAGATTACAGTTGAGTTTGGTTCCCGTAATCCCTTTTTCCTTGAGGAAAAAATAAAAAGTATTTGCTTCCTCAGGTTTGATTTCACATTTTTGAGTTTTGATTGACAGCAAAGCATGAAGGGAAAGACTTAGAAGCACCACACATGCAGAAAGAGAGCAAAAAAAGACTAAAACTGGAAAGATGTATTTTTTTATTTTCTTTTTTGGGGGGGTAGTGTGGCAAGCTGTCCTCAAAAGATAAGAAAGTCACGATTTAAAGCCTCCTAAGCAGATAAGATGCAAATGTGATCTGGTGTGGGAGACTGGGACATGCAGCTTTCATAACTAAAATCACAGAACCTGGAATACATAACCCTTGTAAACAGCCATCTGACTTAATCATCAGGTCCCACCTAGCCAAAACATCTCTAATCAAATGAAACTTTAGGATCATCTTGGAAACGTGATGCCAGCTGTGAATTGCTAGGCTCCTATGATGATCCAAAAATAAAGAAAAACTGTATGTAGCTATCCTCTTAAATCTTTTTTTTCCCTTTCTGACTTGTTTTAAGCAATTTAACTCATAAATTGTGTGAGCTATAACCTGATGTTTTACACTTTTGAGGAAAGATGCAGAGACATACAGACGGCCATACACGCAAAAAGGCATATTAGAAAGCAACTCTGAAGCTTTGTTGAAAAGGTACGACTCCTGTTTAAAGAAAAAAATCCTATTCCAATAGTGTGAGTAGAATGCCGTGCTTTACACAAGTTATTTCCTGTGTTTCTTCTTTGTGTTATCTGTACAACACATCTAGCAAAATAGGGTAACTTGATGAAGTGGCAAGTTTTTAGGGGAATATTATAGCTGTGTACAAATATGTTGAAGATGTAAACTGGAGCTAGACAAGATAAACTGGGGGCTTGTAAAAAAATTCACCAGTCAGTTCCCCTAAAGCACGTAAGAATGATGCGTGTTCATGTGGCAGGCAAGGATATTTTTGTTCCTGGGGGATTTTTGCCCAACTCTGAAGCCAGTTAACCTCTTTTACTAGGAGGATCAGACTGCTGTTGGTGCCAGAAACCACAAACGTCTGGGACCAGTATGTCAGAGATTATTTCTGCTGAATCAGCTTTCAATATAACAAATATATTAAACCAGTAACCCAAGCACATGAGACATTTCATAACACAATGGGAACTGAACTGCAAAGTGCATCTTTGATTTAGAGAAATTCTGAGCCCCTGCCCAATGTTCACTGTTACGTTAAAAAAAAAAAGAAAGAAACTTTTTGTAACACCAGCAACAAATTACAATACTAGTAAAACAACTGGTAGACTTTTCCAAGTCTTTCCTTAGGGATAACATTGAAGATAAAATACGATAAATACCATTATATGATTTCTAAAGCATCAAAGAAATTATTAAGCCAGTTATATTAAAAGTTGATTTAATTTAAAGGAGTAATCAGAAATACATTATATTAAATGAAAAAGTAAGTTGCCATGCATGCCTTTTACTGGGTTAATATCACTTACAATTGTTGTCAGGTATCTGATCATTGTAATAGGTAACATCTCTGTTAGGTTTATTCAAAACAACCTATCTGTTAGTTTCTGCACATACATGTACATGCATGTGCTGTGTCATGGCCCCCAAACAAACTGAAATCCATTCCTGGTTTGTAATTAAGGCTCCCAAATGCAAGTGTCAGCAATTAAAACTTAATAAAGCCACAGAATAGTACACTTGATTCATAAGCTGTAATAGCTAACTCTTACTGTCCAAATCAAACATATGTAGCTTCCTCAGCTGTAAGCAAATTCTCAGTTACTTTGAACAGCACTATTCTCTTTTTTTCTGTGATTCACCTTCTCCAGTAAATTTTGAGTTGATACCAGATTTTTTTCAAGATGTAGCATATAGACTAAGTTATTTATAAACTACAGAAAGGAACATTATGGCTTACAAAAGGAATTACTGTTAAAAGCATACATGTTTTTTCTAGCTTTAATTTATCTCAAAGACAGGTAATAGGCTTCCTTATAGAAAAATTCTTGAAACCAAATAAAAAACAAATATTTAGCCTTACTCTGGGATTGGACCCCAACCTTAATGTTTTTTTCTTATTTTTAAACAGAACAGATTTCTACTTTTCTATAACATTTGCTATTAAATAGTTTTAAATTACTGTTTTGCTAGCACATTTTAAGGAACAGACCAGGGCCAAAGAAGGTGAGCATTTATTGGAGTTTGGGAGGATACTTTTTTTTTCTGAGGATGATTGCTTGCTGATTTTAAGTAGACTTGTAATCAAGTTAGTTGCACTGCCACAGGGCAGCACTGAGCAGTGGACCTGCCTTCTTCAGCATGGTGCTCTCTCATGCTGAATGCTTCATTTTGCTTTCCAAAACCAAACAAGATGCATGCTTTAAGTATAGTAAGTAAATAAAGAAAAAAGAAAAAAAGCCAGAAAGACAAAAATATACAGCATTCCATTGCTTGTGCTTCTGTATATGCCTACCAGGGTATTCCCACAACATTCAAGATTTCTGCCAGTCCAGAGCTTACCAGCCCTTTCAAATTCAGCCGTCCCTTCTGGGTCAGTCCTAGGGGCTGATTCTGTCCATGTGGATCTTGGGTTTTAAGTATAAGGCACAAGTAACTGACTCCCCCGGCCAGTTGTCAAAGGTAGTCCATTGACTTTCACAAAAAAAAAAAAAAAAGAACGTGGAAAAAATCCAAATCTGCAGTCATAGTGTAATTAAAAGAGAAAAAAATAGCAGAAAATATGTTCCCAAGAGCATTCTTATCACAGCCAGTCCCTCATATTGCATGTCTAAAGAAGAGATTAACTTGTGACTTGTACCCAGCTCTGTGTATGTAGGTGGGAGAGAATAATTCTGTGTTAAGACAGATGTGCTGTTATTATGACTTCACTGATGTTTATCATCTAACCACTACAACTACTGGAGCCACAAAAATAAATGGAGTAGCAGTAGCCACCATAGAAAATGAGACACTAAGCCAAATTGTTGTCTTGTCATTCTGTGTCTTCTGTATGGTATGAACGGCGTCTGCATTCATGTGCATTGGTGTAATGTTTTCTAAGAATACTTTAGGCAAACTATAGAAAGATTAAAAAAATCTCAATTAGTAGGTGGCTGTATTCATTTATACTTGTATGTATATGAAGCTAATGTAGCTAGTACAAAGTGTCACAATCAAGTCAGTTTTCTACAGAATCTGGGGTGTTCATTTACAACAGAATATTTGTATAGATATACAGAAGAAAAAAACTTAAGTGCTTAAACTCCTGCTTAATGCACTTTTTCTGATCAGTACCATCTTTTCACAACAGACAGTAAACCAAATTCTTTTAGCTGAGTGGACTTAAGCCTTAGCTTAAGTGATTTTCTAAAATAGAATGAGATTAGTCAGTACTTAATGTTAGGACAAATGACAGCGTAGGTGGTTATGTCCTATCAGAAAGACCACGTAAAGCAGAGAGACTTCCAAACTTGTTTCTAAAAAGCCATGTAATCTTGATTCCTTTAAAAAAAAAAAAAAAAAAAGAGGGAGGCTACTATTCACTCCTGTGAGGTAATAGGTTGTTTTGACAATGTCATTATCCAGATTTATGAATGTATCTTGCAGCTTCACTCAAGTTCTAATTCTCCTCAATCACTCCAAAGGCTCAAGGACTAGTGATTGCTGGAATCGTCCATGGATTACCCCTGATCCTCAAGGACATGAGAGCAATTCCAAATTAACTTCCAAATACATTTATGTAAAGTGTGTATCCTGCCTCAGAAAGAATAATCCACTACATTCACATATAAACAGAACCTTTAAATATGCAACAGATGTTCCATTTTTTGAAAAGCTCTTGAATTCATTGACAGGCCTTTGGCTAAATTGATGAATTAATTTGTTCCGGGCGGATTTCATAAATCCTCTAATAATTCTTACCCTTACACATCTTGACTTGATTTCTGAGATCTGCGGCATGTGTTTTAAATGTTTTAACCTTTACTACTTTAATCAGGTAACATTTATTTCAGGGCTGGATGATGATCAGTCATTGAAAGATATAGTTGACTAGGAAATAAAATCCAATTTGTCAGTTAAACAAACCACATCTGAAATAAGAAGAAATCAGTCTGTATTACTGGATCCCTGAAATGCTTAGTGGTTTTGATGTCACTCTCCCTTTCAAGAATATATAGTGCTGGATTGCTAAGTATTGCTGGATGCAGTGCTGGTATGCAGAAACCACAGTTGCGATGCTTAAGTACAACTGATTTCTTGGGGTGGTTCGAATGTAAGCCTTTACCTCTATACTGAGATTTATTTCTATCATTTTAAGCTATTTTTCTTTAATACTTAGAGGCTAGGTACCAATTTAAACAGCAATGAAATCAGTCTGAAAAATAAATTTTGTCTAAGCTGTTTGCTTTGAAGAGGTCTTTAACTATGTTAATGCCTCTGATGTAATGTACTAAATTATATCAAATAATGTAAGGGTTTTTTATTGACAGATGTATTTGATAGAGTGCAATAAAATGTGCAGGTAAAACTGCATTAGAAAGATTTTTGTCTTCCATTGCTGGACAACTGGCATGCCAGCCACCCACTCAATAAACCTTCACATATTTTCTTACTGTAATAGAATATTCAGAGGTCCAGAAGTCTACAGTCTCTAAGATAGGATAAGAATATATTACGTTTGTAATGTTTTTTTCTGATGAAAACCATAAACAGAGCAAACAGCCATTTTTTGCCTCTTCCATGACATTTGCTCATAGATCTAGGTTTAGCTAGATTTAGAAGAGTCTATCTATATGAATCCCCAGAGTTATGAGTGTTACAACCTAATTAGAAGCGCTGACATCCATTCTGTAGTGTTTGATGCTTTCTTGCTCTGATGCATTTCTAAATGAACTCTGCTACGTCAAGCAAAATCATCCATGTGAAAGAATTGCAGGATTAGACAGTACATAACAAAAACAGACCTGCCCATCTGAATTCAGTCTTCAGAAATAAACTGAATTCTAGTTAAAATCCAGCTAGGTAGTTTACATTTATTTGAAAGAGGTCTGTAATTAAGGTTTCTTAATTTGAGCCAGTTATGTATATATGCTTCTTATACCTCTAATGTGAAAATGCTGTTCATGAAGTGAAACTACATTTCATGAGAGAAAAAATATTTGAAAAATGAAAATTCTGTTTACCATCTTTGGGTTTTTTTTCATTTTCTAAGCTATTCTGGAAACAGGAGACTTAACAAAGCATATTTTTTTCCCTTCATATGTTCACCACAGTCTTTCTTGCCAGTTTCTCCGTAGGTCATAATAATATCAGCTATCAGCTGACTAGCAGAAGCGAAGCAAAATGTGTATTAACTGCCTCCTATCTGCCTTTCCTTTGACAATGCCACTCATATTGACTTCTTTACCCAGATGACAAATTTCATTAAATTTTAGAAATGTAATTGTAACAGAGATTTTTAAAACTTGACCAAAGTCCTGAGCAACATAGTCTAACTTGAAATTAAGCCTTCTTTCAGCAAGAGGTTGGATGTATGATCATCCAAAACCTCTTCTGATTAGCTTTGTCAAAGATCCTGTGATTCTGTCTCCCATCAGTTGAAATTGACCCAAAGATTTGGAGATTATTAGAGGAGACTAGTACGTGTTACAATCACATGTGTTTTGCAAAGTCATATGGAAGATTACAATACATATGGTGCAATATAAAAGAAAAGATCCAAAGTAGAGAATGCACATAGTTGAGTATTAGTTCATCCCTGTGAACCGCCGTGCAGCTCGCACTGGAACAACCAGAATTCATTGTTACCAGGGGTCCTTTAAAGGTATGATCTGGAGAAGTCGGTCAAAATCTCCTGGTGTATAATTTGTTTCATACGTCATATTTGGCACTCTGTTCCCACTTCATAAGTGATGAGGAATGGTTGTTAATGAGAAATGAACTGCTTTCATCTTACTCACTAGAGGGGATTTCCTGCAAAGCAAATCAAGATTGCAGTATTCTGAGGGATCAGGATTGATGCTAATGTGCTGTCCCCATTGCAATAAGAAGGCAAACAGATTTTGTGCCTTTGAGTTGCTCACCAGAAACAAACCTAGCCACCGGGAAAAATGCCTACAGGCATTTTCAAATTGTTGTCGGACACTGTAACTTACAAATGCTAAACAACCTGCAGTATGTTATGAAAACAACTATGTGATTACCCAATTCTCCACTTTGCTATATTACCAACTTTGGAACGTACTAGTGCAAAATAGGTGACAGGATAAGCCTATAACTGAAAACCAAATATACCATAAACAGCATAAAGTTGTTGTTAATTAATTTTCTTTAAATACTTCAGTTAATAGTAACAATACCTTCCGTCACAGCATCTCTGGTACATAATCAGTAACATATTGCAGCATGTACTGAGAGCAGCAAAGTATTTCACAGCTAAGCAATCAAATATGACGAGGTTGAGTCCCAGAGAAAAAAGAATTCTTACATAGCCAGGGATAAAGTGTCCTTTGATTCTTAGTTTCTCATTTCTAAACTCCAGATTTACACTGCTAACCTCAAATTCTAAGATCAACTTTTACTGATAGTGTGTTGTTTTCTGCTAAAACTTTGAGATTCATACAGAAGTCAAAGGACCCCAAACTCAGCTGCAAGCTTAGCTGCAGAAATACATCATATACAAATCTGCAGTGAAGCAGCATCATTCATGCTGGGAAAATAATCTTACATAAATGCAGAAGTCATTCTCCTGTATCAACTAAAGTGGGTGTGGCCATTTCCATAACATAACCAGAAAAGACTATATTGCTCAGTGGCTGACTCTGCACTCTGCTTTGGAATGAATGTGCCTCTAAGATAAGAAAAAGGGAGTACGGTTTTACTAAGTTTACATATCGTTTTCAATGAAAATACACCACGAAAACTAGCCACTGTCATTTGACAAACACAGTTTCATTTGTCAAAAACAGCTAGCCTACATGTACACTGAAAACTTCTCCCAGTATTGTAATATAAGTAGTACGATGTCTAACAATGTATTTTGACTAAGAAATGACTGAATTAATTTGTTTAGGTAGATATGATAAGTTATTCCCAAAAAAGTACTCTGTTGCTAGTGTGGGTTGTATTTAAATTAGAAGAGTACCCAAGTGTATATTATAGTAATTGTACCGGGAAATGTGTTCTTCAGCTTGTCCACAGTGACCTAGCTTTGAATTAACTGATCTGGGTATGAAGTAGCAGTTCAGCCACATCAGAAAAGAGCCCACCAAGGGTGGGCTTTTGTATTTTTTCTGGTAGGTTTTGCAGCCTGCATTGTGCTCTGTCTTGCTGAAATGATGCTGATAACTGCACCCAAGCAAGCCAGTTTAAAGGTAGCTTGGATTATTCAGTATCCAGTCACAGGTAAAGCTCTTATATCAGTATGCTAATACCTACCTAGTTTATTGATATTTCTGCGTATTTACTTTCAGTTGCATCATAGCTGTGGCCTCATAGAGTGACAGGGAGAAAAGACTTGTCAATGTGCCCAGTTCCTCCAGAACTAATATTTTTCCCTGAGAAAAAAAAACACAACAGACACAACATTTATTCTAATTGAACAATCATAACTGGCTGCCACTTTAAAACATTGCCTTAACATTGGAGCTGACAAAGAAAAATGCTTAAGGCACTGGAACTAAACCTTGAAAAGTGTTCCAGTCACATCACAATCCTGTGTTTTATAAAAAGGCTTTTTCTAACTTTTAAGTAATATAAAACAGTTCAGTTAACTGGGATGAAGACATAGTCTATGATCCCACTTCTATTTCTTTCTTGCCTTCCCTTTTGCCTGTTTTCCTTCTGAATTCAGGAAGGATTCCTAGGACCAGAGGGGAGCTAGAATTAGAGACTGCAGGCTTTCAAAAACAGGTACAAGAAGTCCCAGAGCTGAGAGACATACCTATGTGTATATTTGCTGACTCACAAAATTATTTATGTCCAAGCTTCCTACAGATGGAGCTATAATGCAGTTTGTAAGGACCTGTTTTCTTTCACAGCAGATAAAGGGATGGCATCTCCACAAGTGGGCTTCTTGTTTAGATGCCTTATGTTGTGTTGCCAGTTTACTTCTATTTTATTGGAGCAAGTACTTTCCAGAAAACATTGGTTTAAAATGTACAGCTTCTGCTAGGTCGAGTTTTATGCAGAAAAGTGGCTTTTGAGTTTGCTGAGCTTCATTTTCTTCCTGTTTAATACGACTGCATTTAGCTTATTACTTTTTTCAATCTTTTATTCAATATGGCAGTTAATACAGAAGGAGAAAAAAACAAAGAACGTACCTGAAGAAAACAGAGACACAGGCTCAGTGTCATTGCTGTATCATTCTACTCTTGTTGCATGCCTTCTGCTGTTTTGCCTTTTCTCTTATCTGCCTATATTGTAGGCTTTTGGGACCAAAGCCATTTCCTCCACATGTGGAGTTATATGAATGTTATTCTAAAGCCTTTGTTTTAGAAAAAAGACAGATGGCTGCAATTTGATTTTTCTTGGGATCCTCCAGAAGGTTAAAGAGACATCTTAAATTCTGTCTTTCAGACTCCTCCGATACTTTATCCCTAAGTATTCATACTTTCTGGTCTTCTGTTTTGCCACTTACCTAGCAGACTGCAAGTGAGGAAGTGCCTGGCCTGGCACCATGGACAGAGGCCCCCAGTGAAGTGGCTGGAGCTAGACCGTACATGCCTGACAAACCTTACTCTTGTGTAGCTAAAAAATTTAAATTATTTAATTAGGTTAACTGAATTAGCTGAATTGGTAGATTTTGAGGATAGATAATTCTTCCCTCAAAACTGGACAAAACCAACAGTCCCTCTTCTATGAAATATCTGTGGATTGTGGGAGTTTCAAATTGGCAACTTGTAGCTGAAAGGTTCTGCAGTTGTATTCTCTACCACATAATCTGAGAATAGTAGTAAACACCATTATGAATTGATAGTCCAGTCTTGTAACATGTCACTGGTAGACTTCACTTTTTGGTAATGGTCTTCTACCCTCCAAAACACATTTTCAGCTGCAATGTTCTCCATTGCTACATCTAATAAACACAGCTCTAGCCCTAGGAAGACACAATCCAGACACACTCCCTGTGGCATGTGGGGGCTTCCATTTTTATTTACCTCTTGCGAAACGGATTGGAGCTGGAAGACATTTGCTGTCCCCAAAGGACACGATAATTCAAACACAGCTTCTGGAATTTCACCACTGCACTGTAATCAGTCATTCTCACTGACCTGAAAAAAGATAACAAGGGGTGTGTGCGGTGTGTGTGTCCTAAAATTTTTGTTATCATCCATTTCATGTTCAACAGTTTGTCACATGCTTTCAGCTGCAGACCCCTTCCTGATACACTGGGACTTCTTAATCACAGAGCCCCCTACATCAGCCACACCTGCAAGACTTGTGCAAGTGGATTCTCAAGACTAGGTAGAGATGAGGTGTTCCTCAGCCCTGAGACAAAGCACTGCATCCTAATACAGTGCCACTCATCAAAGCTTTTTGCATATGAAGGTAGGCTCCTTTTTATTAGTGTTGGCTTCTATGAGATTATATTTTGTTCATCACATGCAAAATATATGGAAAAAATCCTCTGCCAGGAGCTCTAGGAGTCCATTTTGGGAGACTGCTAGTTTTGCCTAAAACCTAAGGGCTGAGGAGAGATTCAGGAATAGAGGAGAGATTCCTCCTGGTAAGAATATGGGCATGGGGCTTCAAGAATAGCAGGGAGAATCACTTCTAGCTGAATTTGTGATCCACAGCAGTGGTAATGTTAGGCTGCAGTCTCTGCATTACATTTTATGGTAAATGCTTCTGTCCCACTGCAGAAGATGGTCTATTTGTGGCCAACTTCTATTCATGTGGCACTCTCCAAACAATGGAAATGCTCCTTTTCTGGCAAGGTAGCCCTCAAAAGTGGCCTCTGTGACTAAAAGTAACAAAAATGCTTCTCAGTGGACCACATATGAACCAATTGAGCACACGGGCCTATTAGTCTTGTGCTCATGGAGCTAAATAGAATAATACGTGGAAATATTACAGAACATGGAAATTATTTTCTGTGGAAAACAAACTCTTCAAGATGTGAATCACAAAAGATCTGAATTTCTGAAACACAAGTGGTCCTTGATTGAGAAATTCAGTTGATAATTACAGCTTTGTATAATGATGACTTTGGGAGATTTCAGGTGCTGAGAAGACAAAGCCTGTTTCATATATTCCATCCCATGTATCATGAGTTAAGGCAGTTTTTCCTTTTGACCATACACTAAGGTTTGCACTTGTTGCCAGCACCAGTAAGCCATCTCTGACAGATATTATAAAAAGTATGAACCAAAGATAATTTGATGGTAAAAAAATTATGTACTTTGCTTCTTGAAAGGCAGCTTGTGTTGATAATGGGTCCTTTTCTATGTAAATGATACTAAAATTTTATCCCCCAGAGACATGCTCCTAATGTAGAACTGAGGGCATTCTCAGAAAACAAAAATGGATGCTATCTCCCAGCTCAACTGAAAGCTGCCCAGCAAAAAGGGTTTACAATGCAATTGAGATGTTGGCTTTAGAGTTCCTTGTATTTTGTTTAAGGAATACTTTTTTCTGTGTTACAGTAGTGCCTGAATATGATGAAGGAAACAACACTCTGCCTTTCTTTCTTCTTGCTGCCTGAGGCACTGTTATTTATGATTTCAGAGTTGTATATTTCAAGTACATAGGAAGGCCACCCAACCTTAATCTTCTAAGGGCTAGTGAATCAAGCTTAGTGGTGTGACTGTAAGCCCTGTCTTGACATTGGACTATGTAGTGAACAGTTTATTTCTGAATACCTGTAGGAAACACATTAAAGATTGTAAGCTCCTACAACAGTAGAGGCAGGCTATGCAAAGGGAAGATACTAAACTGGGTAACAGAATAGCTGAAACACAAGGAGCAGGTTGCATGCAGCTTCTGTCTACTTTGTACTCCTTTTCTTGCTTTGATTAGGAAAAAGGACTGCAGCCATCATCAGGATCCTGACACTGCTGTGTGATTCTCTTATGGGTACTACTCGTAAAGTTTACACTGTATAAACTAGCTGGAAGGTTGAGTGCTGTGAAAAAGTAGACTGCCACAAAACTGAAGTAGCTGTCAGAAGAGGGAGAGGGATCTGCTGTGCCAGATTCAGCCCCAAGAATAAATTACTTCCCTCCTTGCTGGCCTCTCTAAAATTGAGTATATCTGTGGCCCCTGCAATTTACTGAAGTGTTTGCGCTTTAACTAGAGAGAGCTAATATGCTGTCTATTGTCATTTATCCAACTTATCACAGTCTTATCTTTTGCAATGTTAACCACTCTAGTCTTTTGTGTCTCAGCTTGCATTTTGTTCCCTAAACTATTTTGGTCTAACACCTTAGCTCTATGCATACAGTCCTAATACAGAGGGCTTGAACGTGCTCTGTGCTTTTAAAATATGAAATTAAAAGCAGCCTGAGAAGATCTGATAACTATTAAACATTTGGTGTCAGCATTGTTCAAGTTCTTCATGGCTTCCTCAGTAGCTGAGGAGGATTCTTATCTAAAGTTTATTGGAAGTCATAGGGCCAACTCCTACTGATTTCAGTTAGGTGTGTTTCATTAGAAATCTTATCAGGCCCTAGACACAAACTTTATACACACTGTTACAATCCCCATGGCTATACACATTTATAAAGATGTGCATTCAAGTGTTACAGATAAAGATTTGTTTTCAGATTAGAAACTTAAGCCATACAGGTTATTTCTGTATCAAGTAACTCATCTTTAATATTCTGTGCCACATAGCCTCCAGAAGAATCCAACTCAGCAGCCAAAAGAAATCACTCTACACTTGCTTGATAGTTAACGCTAACATCTGGGAGGGCAACCTAGGTGTCGAGTGAGAGGAAATGGCAACACCCCATTTAGCTAGAGTGCACCATCCGATCTTATGTCTCTTTTCTGCTTCGTGTCAAGCAAGTTCTCAATTTTGGTTTGAAGCGTCTACTCCTTTTCCTCAATAAACAACTCCCACTTGGAATGTGGAGTGAAAAAGCACATGCCTACGCTCAAGAAGAAAGCCTTCCTATCCTCGGGGAGTTAACATGGAGAGCATCCAAGTACAGGAAGATAAGGAAAAAAGGCTTGAAAGCAATCCTCCAATGGATCCATGCCACGTTAGTCTTGTGAAAGATACTAAATGATAAACAAACCGTGAAAATGGGTGGAACGGAAAAGTGGGAGCAAAAACCAAAAGCTTTATCTGGAACAGAAGGTACATGCAATGGAAGATGTAGAGATCACTCAGACACGGCTGTTCCTTCAACCTTAATTTCCTTTTAGTCTGATATAGAAATAAAAGCATAATTTTTATATTAACCATATTTTAAACCAATACAACAAATGCAACAAATTGCATAATTTCAGTCTGTTTTCCTTTTTTTCTTTCTCTGGATAAAAGTCCTGCTTTTGCCACAGGCATAATTTCCATTTCAACGTATTCTTCTGATACTTGCTGTTCCTGCCTGCGTCTTTAAGGGGAACTTGCACATTTAAAATGTTTACTGATTTCAGACTGTCTCCACAAACTTCAGTGTCTGTTAGAATAACAACTTAACACATGCTGTCTGTCTCTGAAACATAGTCTCTTCTTGTTTGGTTATGAGACTATTAATTCTAGGGAAGAAAAGAGCTTGAATCGTTTCGTACATTATATCCAGTTGTAGGATTATGCTATCACATATGGGCTGCAAAGCTAGCATTGTTAGCCACAGAAAGCATGGAAGGCTGAAGGCAGAATCTGCTTCCAGGAGGGATGGATAACTGAGGAGAAGAGAGCATAAACCTGGGTTATTTTGATGTACCAGTTTCCAGGACCTCTCTTGGGAACACAGAGTAGAAGCAGACATAAATCTCTCCTGAGAAACCCATTCAGTACCCTGCATGAGTACCAGATCACTGAAAGCAAAGGCGTCATATATACATCTTTCCTCAACTGTGCTTAGAACTTCCTTGCTATAACCAAGGATATGGGTCAGGAAGTCCGTATGGTATCCAGCTAATTAAATTGAATAAAATATTCAGTAAGTATCAGATAATTAGATTGGTTGGCTGGATTTTGGTGATAAGGCTATAGCAGCCATGCCAACTCTTGCAAAAAAAAAAAAAAAGTTAATAAATTATTTAATTATCATAACTGATCATAATGTACTGTTTTAGTCTCATTTGAAAAGTGGAGTCTGCAGTGGCACAATATTTGCAATATATAGTTAGGATGTTATAAATATGAATTGTAATAGGGCATTGCACTCCAAGTATTGGTGAGGAGCTGTTTTGATCTGTACAAAATCATTCTTTGGCTAAGAATACCCCAAACACTTCATTCACTGTAAAGTTTGGTTTTATTTTTTTTTTTCTATGTAGATTCACAAAATGCTCAAAAAGAAGCTGTTCTGTTACTAAGACTGAGTTATTTTATGATATATTATGATTCACAATTACATCACATATAGGAAGCAGCCAACCAACACTGGAGGGCCATTACTTAAACCTCTGGCCGTGTTCTTTAATTTGAAAGATGTGTGCGTTGTGTGGAAGTAGGATAGCTTGGCAAAAATGTTTAATAGTAATGTTCCTGGCTTCTCAGAACTTGTTCATACAATTGCAATACTTCCTGCTACTGTACCTGTCATTATGGAGTTGTCCACCAATAGGAACAAGCATATGAAGCATTCAATTGCATTTAAGAATCAACAGTGACATAATCCTGTGATCTGCAGTGGAGCTGGCACAGCCAATATATAGTAATTGCTTCGGTAAGCAGCAAAATAAACAAACAAAAAGGTATATACAATGGAGCCTTTTTTTTTTTCAACATGCATAGTAAGTTGGGTATGGAAGGTACCGACAGCCTGAAGCACTGTTTTACATAATAAACGTTGATAGTAAAACTTGCGCTGTTAGGGCAAATCAGCACATTGGTGTCAACAAATGCCAGTATAGGTAGATCTTACTGTGCGGTATGGAATTGTTGCTATGTATGGAGATTTATGCTGCCGGAGATTTATGCTGCCAGAGTTTTGGCACAGAGTTAGAGCTTCCCAGAACACCTTTAYGTGTTAGTTCTAATTTACAGTAGGATTGGAACAGCAAGCAACAATCACAGTGTCAGAAAATCTTATCAGATGGTTGCCGTTGTACACATACCCTGTGAACCCATACTCTTACCTGTTGGAGCTTTCCCGTCTATCTCAGCTAACACCAGGATGAAAGCTGTTTGGTCTAATTACTGCCACATGTTGTTGTTATTTCCTTGGTACAATGAAGTATTTGAAATGCTTGTCCCTCCATTCCTTCTTGCACATTCCCCCAGTATGTTTGTATATATGGTATAAATGCAATCTATACACTTTAAGACAGTTCTTGAAATTATTTGCATCAAAATCTGTGGTGTTAACCATGCATGATGATGTTGTCTTCATTTTCACCTCAGGTAAAAACATCTTTTTCTTTTAAAAAAAAGGCATACCATCTTAATTTTTCTTGAATTAGGCATTCAAAGGTTCAGACAACTGTAGCGGGATTTATCACCCTTACATAAGAGATACACAGCGAGCCCCAAGAGGTCTTAATTAGCTCTGGAGTGGCTGAGACTAATATTAAGCTTCTTGAAGGATTCAAAGGGAGAAGCCTAGCACTGTTTTTGGGGTTTTTTTTGCTTTAAGAATGGGAAGAAGACAGTTTTTTTAATCTGTTACTGTGGAACTGAAAGCGCTGGCTGAGTGCCAGGACCTTACGAAGATTGCTCCCTGTGGGAAGGTAGAGCTTGATAGGAGATGATTACTTATTTAGCTGCCAAAAACCAACTTAGGCTTGCCTGAACCTGGGCAGGATAGAAGCGTTTATGGAGTCTAGCAGTAGTGAAGAGTGATGAAAGTCTGGGCCCAAAAGTGGTGAAAGAGTTTGGGGTTGTGTGCTTATTTTGGACTCAGAGTATCCAAGAAGGGACAGAGCTTTATGTGACCCTGTAAGAGAGTTGCTCTGGAGGCCAGATGTATAAGCTGGAAGGTCAAGAAGGAAAAAAGAAGTACTCACAGTGACCTGCCAAGAGTGAAAGTACAGTAAAAACATTTGTATTCTTATTCAGTGTCATTTTAGAGAGCTATGCATACCTATCCCAGCTTCGTGTGACATTTAATGAGAAGGATCATCAGGATGATGATTTCTTTTTTCTTTTCACTACATGGATCTGATAAACACAGAAGACATCTAAATCTGTGGGTATGGAAGTATGCCATGAAGCATATGTCTGTGTTGTATATGCTGTGTATGCATCTATATGCTCAAATGCACATTCTCAAATTCATTATTCTTTAAAAACTATAGATTATATACTTATTTGATCATCCAACAAGATGGGCAAAATAGTCTTCTGTGACTATTCACACTAACATCTTTCCCATCTATTACGCACCATACACCTGGAAATAAAAAGATTGCTTTTCAAAATTTTGCAGAAGTAAAATTCTCCATTGTTAACTGAATATACAGTAGAAATATTTACACTTTATATTGACCATGAACAGTGACTTGTTCTGTGCTTTCAAGTTTAATTTTTTAAAGTTAATCACTATTAAGACTAGCATCTCAGTATTATTTCTAGTGCCTAATACTGTAATAGATTGTCAACACAGTCCCCATCCTCATGTCAGATCTCCTGCCACTTTTAGTAGGAAACTGATGAGAATTCTGTTTTCACCTACATTGGCGAGTAATGTTACTGGGTTGAAATTACCACCATTATCTTTCTTCTGTCGTTCTCAAACTATGTTGTCACATAAAATCCAAAAGGCATTAGAGAGGTTTTATTAGCAGTGGTGCAGTTTCCCTGGGGTGGGGGAGTGGACAATTGACCCTAATTGCTAACAACTGCCCGATGCTCCAGGCAGGATGTATTGCCTAAAAACCCCTTATCTCTCCACAGTAGAACAACTAAGGTTTCAGGAGCAAAGATAGTTTGAAACAAGGCTGTACTTTCAAAAATTTTAAGATGTTGCTCTGTTAGAGAGATAACTGCAATGTGGTTCAGTTGACATACAAAAATGGCAGGCGAGTCAAGCTGAGTTGTGGAGTTAAGTTGAAAGTAAAGCCAAAAACATATCTAAAACATGTAAATGCATGAGTAATGACATCCAAAAATAAGATACACGCTGGGTGGTAATTCAGACTTCCAGCATGATGTCTTATGATTATTTTTACTGTTTATACAAAAATTAGTTGGCATCCTGGACAAGTTTCAATATTGTTGGAAACATAAACATTTCCTAAGGAAAAATGTAAAAGATATGTGCTATAAAAATACTAAAAATTGGTTAAGAAGCAAAGCTTTTTATGTACTTTATATAAAACCTAGTGTGTTATTTAAACAGTAATGTAGATACAAATTATATTCTTTCTTTAACTACAGTTAAAGTTACGCATCCTTTTTCCGTCACTCATATTCATTTTGTTTACTGAGTGGATCTGAAAGACAGAAGAAAGGAATGCAATAACATTTACTTATAATGACCGTGCATTCATGAAGTATGTGATTTTACAAGTTGAGCCTTTAGTTGTATGAAGTGTGGTCTAGATTTTTAACAGGGAGAGGATAAAACACTTTCTATTTTGTTTCCCTGCTCAGTGGTGATAAGATGGTAGTGAAATGAATATTAATGTAAGTCCGTTGGAGAAAATATGAACTATGTAGTATTGCCAGGAATTTTGTAAATAATGATTTTCTCAACTCCCTAGCTACAAATTCCTGAGAAGGTAACAGGAATAGCATGAACGGAGACTAAATTATTGTCCAAGATTCAAGTCTTTCCACTAGATAGTGATCTAAATATACATTAACACTCACATGAAGCACTCAGGCCCTCTTTTTCATATCAACAAAGCATTCTTAATTTCAAATTAAATGCCCACGAAAAAAATGATCCAGGAACATCTCTCAGAAAAGAGCATCTTAACTTCATTCAGTTTATGGAGGTGATTGTGCCCCTGTACTCGGCACTGGTGAGGCCGCACCTCGAATACTGTGTTCAGTTTTGGGCCCCTCACTACAAGAAGGACATTGAGGTGCTGGAGCGTGTCCAGAGAAGGCCAACGAAGCTCGTGAAGGGTCTGGACAACAGGTCTTATGAGGATCGGCTGAGGGAGCTGGGATTGTTTAGCTTGGAGAAAAGGAGGCTGAGGGGAGACCTTATCACTCTCTACAACTACCTGAAAGGAGGCTGTAGCGAGGCGGGTGTTGGTCTCTTCTCCCAAGTAACAAGCGATAGGACGAGAGGAAATGGCCTCAAGTTGCGCCAGGGGAGGTTTAGATTGGATATTAGGAAAAAATTCTTCATCGAAAGGATAGTCAAGCATTGGAACAGCCTGCCCAGGGAAGTGGTGGAGTCACCGTCCCTGGAGGCATTCAAAAAACATGTGGATATGGTACTTCAGGACATGGTTTAGTGGGCATGGGTGCTGGGTTGACGGTTGGACTCGATGATCTTAAAGGTCTTTTCCAACCTTAATGATTCTATGATTCTATGATTCTATCTGCTGCCAAAGGGGGGCAATTATACTGGTCAACATTAGCACTGTGAAACTAAATCATTACCAGTTGAAGTTTTTTGGTCTCCTAAAGTGTTCTGAAGTCTTTTGACATGAGATACTATTGCTCTATTAAAATTGTGCTTAGTCATCTTCAGTTTATACCTGGAAATCAATATTCAACCTGCTTTCATTAACATGAAAGGTCTTCACACTTTTCCAAACTGCTGGACATGTTTTCCCCTGTTGCTGATGAGGAAGAACTTACTATTGATGACAGTTCAAATTGCAAGGATTTAAATTAAATCTGACATTGCTTTCTGCTATGGTGGGAGCTTTTTGTATCACAGACAATGTGAAGGTCACGGTAGGCTTTCTTTGTTAGCAAAATAACTCCTTTTGTGTTAAACATTGCCCAGAGTATCCAAAAAGAGGAAATCAAGGTTAGGCTTAATTCCACACAAAAGAAACTCTTAGACATGTTTAAAAATCCCAGCACTGAACATCTAATTTCTGTGATTCTATTTTGAAAAGATTTTCCACATTAGGTAGTTTGATGGGTCTAGAACTATTTCATCAACTACTGAACACGTCATGAAAATATTCAGGCATTAGCTGAGAAATGCAAAACTTTGATTAACTGAAGCCTGAATAAATATTACAGGACGGGACCCTGCCTATAACAGATAGATTTTTTTAAATCACTTAATTTTTGCATGATACAAAACAGAACTGAAAAGAAGGAATCTGTGGTAAGCACCATGGAAACATAAGAGAAGGTGATTCAAGAAATACATTTGAGACCATTCCAACTCCAGGTTTAATTGCAGTCTCACCTTTATGTCCACCTTTTCATTAAGAACTTCTCTTTCTTGTCCTCATGTATGCAGACATTTAGGATTAAAAGAATAAGTGCATGTGGTCTTGTATTTGTGGTATGAAGTCTTGTGTCTAATGCTGAGGAATTTTCTTCTTCCCACCGTGTGATGTGTGAGGAAGCTGCAGCTGCAGACTGCTGGTTCAATATAAATAATATCAGTGTAGAGTCCTAGGTACTCCTGGCTGCTGAAGCAGCAGCTGAAGGAGTGGATAGCGTTGTCCAGAAGAGGGCATGACTAGGATGTCTAACAAAGGTGTTGACTTGGAGCCTACTGCCAGCAGAGCTCTCACGAAACAGCAAATACCCCTCCACAGTGATGAGTTGCCCCCTCTGGCACAGGAGGGTTGGCTAATGTTAGGATGTGCAAATTACATCTCCTTGTGGCAGCTTGTCTAAATCTGAACCTTTAATTGTAATTAAGTGATGAATACATTCCCTTCATTTTTGTTTTGTTTTGGTGAATTCAGCTGTGATAAAGGTGACAGATTAATTGCACTGGGGAATGAAGTCATTGAAGCTGGTTGAGAAATGGTTCAAAAAGTATTTCATTAACTTTTTTTTTCCTTGAATTATCTAAAAAATGTTTCAGTTAAGTCTAAAAATCACATCTTAGTAACAGCAGGAGGGTCTTTTCCTTCTACCTGCATCCAGATAGCTGTACCACACCTTGAAATGCTGTTTGTGTAATACAGCCAGGCACAAGCCACATGGTTTTGTCTGTGGTCTATAGGACAGGCATCTCAAAAATATTTCAGAATGGCCAGACAGATGTTCACATGAAAACCTCTCCTCCTGATGATTCACAGGATTTTCCTGCTTTTTAATAAAAGAGATAAAAATCTCAGAATGTTTACAAAAGCAAATTGAAATTAATGGAGAATATATACCCACGTTTGTGGGGCTTTACTTGAACCAATAGTTGTGAGTGATGTGTGGCAGAAAACTTCTCTCTAGAGTCACTGGTAGTTTAAGTTGCGTTCCTTGAAGGCTTGAGAAGAGGAGAGTCCAGCAAGGATCTGGTGGCCTCCTCCAGGGCCCTCTCTGGAACAAGAAGATGGCATGCAGGCAGCATGCTGCTTCCCTTTTCTCACCTATCCTGGAAGAGGTGCCATCCCCCTCTGCTTCCAAATGGGGAGGGGACATTGGGAATCATTAAAAGAAACTACCATATCCTAATCCCTAGACTTTAACTTATTACTGTATCTTTTGGGGGCTTCTCTGCTGCATAAAGTAAGCAGAGAAGGAGAGTAAGGACATGTAAGTGGATAAATCACGATTTAGAAATTGTTGTGGAGCGACTGCTGGTCTTCTAGTATGAGCCCACAGAGACTTTTCATATCAGAACACTTTAACCAGGAGAAACGTATTAGGATAAACAAGGGAACATCTAGCAAATTGTACTAGAGCTGATAAATAAAGTGATAGTGGTTTATACGTGTCCGTTTTATTCCATGCAAGTAATGTGAAGAGGCAGCTTTGTGCAATGCAGTGCAGTTCTTTGTCACACAAAATAATTGTTGCTACCAAGTTAATGTTTTGTATAACATGGAATTCTGGTTCAATATATGAAGTTTAGGTAAATGACAGAGGATCAAATCTTTTATGACCAAACATTTCTGCTAATGTGTATTTTCCATCTTATCTACTCTGTTCCTTTTTTTTAAGCTAGTTGTTTTTATTGGACTATGAGTAGCAAATTCCTAGTTTTATAGCCATGTGACATTGTTGTCATTGCTTTTAGCACAGGAAGCGGTACATCTGTTAGTAAAGAGACCAAAAGAACTCTCCCATGAGTCACTAAAAAGCATTTGCCAAAACCAATTAAACTAATGCCAAATATGACAAGTCAGTTTAAGACCTGTAACAATTTACAGTACATGGACTTTGCAGGAAAGGGGTAGAATATGGGGATGAAGGTAGTGGGAGGTTAGGGTAAGGATCCAAAGAACAATTTCACAGAAAAGGTAAAGCTCCCTTGTCTGAAATTTTTCTCAGTAATTCATCTACCTATGTTGAGCTAGCCCAACAATCATTTTCAGAGCCTTTGTTTTCCAGTTTTATTCATTTACCCTTAAGTTGCAATTAACAGGAAAACTGTTCATTCTGTCTGAAGTCACATTTTATATTTTTCTAGGTATGAAATTTTAATTACTATTCTAAGATGAGAACTGTTTTAAAACAAAATTGAATTTATCCTTGTATGTAACATTTGCTAGGAGTTTCACCAAATTTCATGGGACTACCATGAGAATCTGGTAAATACATGTTTTGATCTTGATTTTCTTAAGGAAATTCAGAACGAAATGCAGAGTTCTTTTAAGTATTAAGCTAGAGAATACACCAAGAACAGCAATGTAAGTTTTGAAAATAAAGACTGCAGAACTATTTTTTTCCCATTACACCTGCAAAAACAAAATATTACAGGCCCACGGTCTAATTTTAACTTCAGAAGGGCATCTAAACAATGCATCAAGAAAGCTGAAATATCAATAATAATCAACCTGATTTCTGCAAGCAGTAGTATATAATACTTAAGAAAATTACTTCTTTTAATAAGTAGTCTACTTATTGCATGTTTGCAGCTTCTGAAATGAGAAAATATTTTCCATTTGTACAGCAACTTACAGCAGTACAAGTAAAAATATGTCTTTAAAAAAAAAATCCATGGAATAAAGCACACAGAAAAAATACATAGCAACAACAGGAAAATATGAGACATTCAGATTTTACTGCTTGCAAAAAAAATTTAGGAGTGTTCACTCTATATTTGTGCTGCACGTTGCTAATGGAAATACCATGTGATTATATATGTCCTGTATTAATCACGGCAGTCTGCTACAGTGTTACCCACATGGGGCAGTTGGAGTCACCCTAAATCATTTACTGCAGGAAAAATTGTATGGTTGACAGTGCATGTACAGGAGTAGCCACATTTGACCCTATATGTCCTACTATTCCCCAAACTCCTTCCACGTGTGCTTTTTAATACTTAAGCTTTTGCACACACATATACCAGAAATTTACCCCAAATGCTGCAGTGTTGCTAATGTTATGAAGTACAAACATAATTATTAAAATGCAGCTATACGAGTATCGTAGAGTTACTTCATCTAGATGAACCATTAGATTTATTTTCTGTTCTTAAAAGCATTACTGTATGGTTGCAATTTTTGGACCATGATGCCTTGTGGAAGCAATGAGGGACAGAAGGAGAAGAGGTGGCTTATCTAGAGACAAGACCAAAGCCCTAACAATACCTGACTTTTTTAGCTGACGAAAGACCCTCCAACAACTGTAACTTGCATCATCTGCTACCCCAAGCCTGGTATCAAAAGAGCATGGAGAATTAAGCCCCTGTTTTTATCTTACCTTGCATTTGTCTCCGGTGTATGCCAAACTTTGTGCTGCCAGTGCTATGAGCTCTTTCTCACTTTTCTGTGAGAAAAGTATTACTTTTAGTGATTTTTTTATTCAGAGTTATCCCACTAGGCTAACACTAACCATCAGAAACTCCTTTACTAGTAAATATTCTACTCCATTCTTGCCTTTTTCTATTGACACTTTGGTGTTTTTTCACTCTCCATCTTTGTTTCAGAATACCTTTGTGTCCTCAGCCTTTCTGCTCATGTTTATATATCTGCTAAATTAACTTAAGCGAGTCCAAACAATTATTATGAACTGGTTTCTTCCCTCTTTCCAACCCAATTTAAAACCAGTGTTGCAGGTCTTTCTTGTTTCAAGTCTGTGAGTTTGTACTTTTCACTCAAATTAGGATTTTGTGATAGCCAAAAAAGTTCTTTTCAGAAAAAAATTTCCAAGTTGTCATCACCATTGCCGTGAGCTGTTGATCAGTCTTGAACACTAATCGTGATAAATTTCTGGCACGATGTAGTTGGCAATTTCAGATGTCTCTCTAGCACCCTGAAAAAATTCTCGCTGAGTTTTCTGTGATGGCATAACTTCTCACCCTGCTGCAGCTCTGTACTGCACACAGATTTCCTGTTTAAAAAGTTAACATCTTCTGATAATTTAGGATATTTAGTGTTCTTAAATTAATACCTAATCCCATTATGTGGAAGGAAGTATGTCATACTACTTTCATTAACTAAATTGAAACATCTGTGGCTCAAAGCTCCCTGGCATGGACTCAGTGATCAAGATCTCCTTAATCTTTTTGGTGCATCATGATTGTATTTCTCTGATAGGAACTCCTGGTCCTAACACCTCCTGTTTGGATTGCTACAGTCATCTTAACCTGGACTAAATGATGACATTCATTTAAAAGATATAGCTAGCTAAAAATACAAAACCTTTTCTATGACATGCAAACTACTTAGAAACCTACAGTTACACTGCTGTAGACATAACTGTTCATATTAAGTTTATTGTACGGAGGTTAGGAATTCTGTAATGTCTGAGCATTAGTTTCTGAAATTGTTCCTTTTTCTAACCCCATAACTTGATGATGCACTTATTCTTCATCCTTTTATTCCCAAAGGTATTCCAAGCTCACTGATTTTAGGAACATGGGATACAGATCATCCATTCCCTGAATTACTGCTGAAAGGTGTGATAAATGAGTTCATTTTTTATAGCAATGGAGTCCCCCTCTTAAGGAAAAGATAATCCTGCCTACTAGATTTTATTTTTTAAGTAAGAAAAACTATAGGGAAAGAAAATAAGGGGGATAATTAACAAATGTTAAAGCCACAATATGAACTGATTCTCCATCTAGTTACAAAAATAGTATTTTTTGGTCAAGGACAAAGATAAAAATCTATCATAGTAAGGGACAGAAAATTATTTAAATAAGGAAATGCAATATTTTATGCAGAAATAATTTATAGTCTAAGTGGAGACTGAGAATAAATTTTACTCTTCACTGACATGGGCAACACTTGGTTTATATTTTTCTTATAAATAGAGGACGACTACAAGATTTCCTTAGAATTCTGTGTAAGGGGTAGATGGCAGAGTAACTTTAGAAGACTGTCTTATCAATCACACCACATTTATGGCTTGTACAAAGTAAAAAGTCATGGCAGTCAGGCAAAGTCCCCAGTGACTGGAAAAAGGGAAACATCATACCCATTTTCAAAAAGGGGAAAAAGGAAGACCCTGGGAACTATTAACCAGTCATCCTTACCTCTGTACCCAGTAAGATAATGGAGCAGATCCTCCTGGAAGCTATGTTAAGGCATATGGATGACAGGGAGGTGATCAGGCAGGCAACACGGCTTCACAAGGGGAAAATCATACCTGACTGATCTGGTGGCCGCCTAAGATGGAGTGACTGCATTGGGGGATAAGAGCAACTGATGTAATCTGTCTTGACTTCTGTAAGGCCTTTGACACAGTCCCACACAGCATACTTGTTGCTAAATTGGAGAGATACGGGTTTGATGGATGAACTATTCGAAGCCTAAGGAATTGGCTAGCCACATCCAAAGAGTTGCAGTCAATGGCTCAATGTCCAAATGGAGATCAGTAACAAGTGGTGTCCCTCAAGGGTCTGTATTGGGCCCAGTAAATGCTCAATATCTTTGTTAATGACAAACAGTAGGACTGAGTGCACCCTCAGCAAGTTTGCAGATGAGACCAAGCTGCGTGCTGCAGTTGATAGGCTTGAGGGAAGGGATGCCATCCAGAGGGGCCTTGACAGCTTGAGGGGTTGGCCAATGACTTCATGAACTTCAACAAGGCCAGATGCAAGGTCCTGTATCTGGACTGGGGGAATCCCTGGTATCGATAAAGACTGGCGCATGAATGGATTGAGAGCAGCCCTGCAGAGAAGGACTTAGGGATATTGGTAGATGAAAAATTACATGTGAGCTGGCAGTGAGCACTTGTAGCCCAGAAGGCCAACCATATCCTGGGCTCTATCAAAAGGAGCATGGCCAGCAGGTTGAGGGAGGTGATTCTCCCCCTCTGCACTGCTCTGGTGAGACCCCACCTGCAGTACTGCATCCAGCTCTGGAGCGTCTAGTTCTGGGGTCTCCAGCACAAGAAAGACATGGACCTGTTAGAGTGGGTCCAGAGGAGGGCCACAAAAATGGTCGGAGGGCTGGAGTACCTCTCCTATGAAGAAAAGCTGAGAGAATTGGGGTTGTTTAGCCTGTAGAAGAGAAAGCTCCAGGGAGACCTTGTTGTGGCCTTTCAATACATTAAGGCGACTTATAAGAAAGATGGAGAGAGACTTTTTAGCAGTGCTTGTAGTGACATGACAAGGGACAATGGTTTTAAACTGAAAGGGTAGATTTAGACTAGATATAAGGAAGAAATTCTTTACTGTAAGGGTGGTGAGACACAGGAACAGGTTTCCCAGAGAAGTTGTGGATGCCCCATCTTTGGTAGTGTTCAGCAGGTTGGATGAGGCTCTGAGCAACCTGATGGAGTGAAAGATGTCCCTGTCCACAGCAGGGGGGTTGGAGTAGATGATCTTTGAAGGTCCCTTCCAACCCAAACCATTCTGTGATTTTATGATTCTAAGCAGAAGTATAGCATAATATAGCATGCAATTTTACATGTTAAGGCCTCAGTTAAGAAATTAATGCCTTGCTACTAACTTTACAGAATATTAGGGAAATCAGTTGGTAATCTAAAAATAGGAGTAGTATTTGATACGTGATGGCTTCTAGGAGTGAGATTTTTATGGGGAGGAAGACAATACCTTGTGGTATGAAGGACAGCCTAGATGATTTTGTAAATATATGAAAAACCTTTTAAATCGTTTTGGCACAATCATAATCCTCTCAACACAAAAAGTATAAAATAAGGACTCAGTATAAAATTAGGACTAAAGTCAGAGGAAAAATAAGCAGTTCCTTTGAAGAGTGAGACACTTCTATTTGTAATTCTTTGTTAGTCATAAATTAAGATATACTGATTATATCTAGATAAAGCTGTTTATAGGGTTTATCTATGTTAATACTTCAAGTGTATACTACTTGTTACAAAACATAAACACACATGGGTAAAGCCCAGCTTGTTATACCTGTAAAAGGAAGTCCACTGACTTCACTAGTGTATTTTAGTACTATATCTTACAACTGAAAGTAGGATTTGGCTCAATGTATTTTTCAAAGAAAAAAAAAATTAAAATGATGACATCTGTGTTAGAAGCCATATAAGTTCGTGTATCATCCCTTTAGCTTTCTTCCAAATGAAAGCCTAATAAATAAAATGCTATAAAAATGTGTAGAATTAAAAGAAAATTTTAAATTATGATAAAAAGCAGAGGCTATTTTCTTACTATCAGCTTCCAAAAAAATCCCCAAAAAGCATGTTAAAGTGAATTAAATCTCCAGTGAATGCTTTTCTTTGTCATAACAAGAAAACAAAAAAATTACAAAACACATACCAACTTTCAAAATAAGGTTATGATTTAGCAGAACAAAAACAAAGCTTTTGGTATTGTATTTGTTTATTTGCTTTGGCACTAGCGTAATTCTTTGATTGTGCTTCAAATGCTCAGTTTTGCCCATCTATATTTCTTGCTAGTTTAGTTGGGTTTGTAAAATAAGAAATCTCTTGAAAACAGGCTTTGGATAAAGTTGAGTAATAAACATAACTGTCTGTCAAAAACAGGTTATCAGACAGACATTAGTCTGATCTATTTGCACTCCAGCATTATGCATGAAAGAAATGCAGAAATACAGAAAGTTAGGGCTTTTTTGCTCCGGTTATTATGTTTTCTCTATTCCAGCCCTATTTTAAGATTCTGAAGTCCTCTATTATGAAAAAAACAATACTCAAAAGAGATAGAAAAGGTGCAAAACTTCTACAACTCTGGTATTACTGTGTCCTGAAGAGAGAGGTTGAATTCTACATCTTGTTCTCATAAAGATTTTTTTAATTCACCAAATGAAAAGACCGGAGTTCATGAGCCCCTTGTAAATAGACCCTTTTGACTGGATAAGCTGAAGTTATCCTTTAACCTTTTTTCAGTTATGCTTAAATGTTAAAGCTCTTGTGCTTTCTTTGGCAGGGATAGTAAAGCGGTGTAGATTCATAAATGCAGAAGAGATTCTTACTGGAGTTTTCTTTGCAGTAGTGTGGGATCAGAGATACCAGCTATACATATAATGTGTTTGTTAAATTCTGCAGTATATCATGATGAATCATCCTGACAAATCTCTGAAATCCTTAAATTTGACCTCGTCTTTGTTGCTGTGATTATGGAGAGAGAATCTTCTATACTGCAGGAGACATGCAGGCTCCCCACTGCCCCCCAGGAAAAGCAAGTTCAAAGTACAGTCGTGTAGGCTGTGTCACCAGCTAGAGAGAAGCAAAAGCCACACCCACGTTCTTTTAAAAGCTTTTTTCCCTCCCAGAATCTTTTTGTCTTTAACAATAGTCAAACAAAATAAAATCTCAATTGAAACCAGAAGTCAGAAGCCTCCCTGCTTTGACCAGCCAGAGCAGGGAAGGGAAGAAAGACACCCATTCCCCACAGCTCCCCACCTCCACTTTCTAATACAAGCACAGCTACAGCAGAGCCAGATTGCAGTCTTTTTCATGCAACTTTTTTTTCTTGGACAGGGTGCCAGTTGATAAACTACTGCATAATTAGAAGATGCTCTGGTGGGCCAGAAACCACCAGTTCAGAAGAAGCAGAGGTGGGGAACACCTAGACTTGATTGGTTTGTGAGGAGTGAGCAGGGCTGGAGGTTAGTGAGTTGCTTACCCAGGGAATATTTCATGTTCTGCCTCATTTGGTGACACATTTTTGAGGTAGCCCCTTGTGAGAGATTTGAAACCCTACCATTATGCCTGGGTCTAAACAGTGCACTACAAGTGCAGGTCTGTGTTTAAAGGAAGAAAAAATCTAACTAATTCCAAAGAAACTGTAGTCATCAGACACTAGGAATTTCCCACCAGAGGTGGAAAAGGGAGTTGGATCATCAAAGCCATGGGAAGATGCAGACATGTTCTGGAATTCCAGGAAAAGAATAAGTGAAAGCATGCAAAACGCTCAGAACAGAGGAAGCATGAGGGTTATACTGAAAGGTACTGGTGTTTCTAAAACTAAATATTTTGCACAGTAACCTGGCCGTATATTGCTATAAAGTACCTTGTTAATGTGCTGTTATGTTAGTGTTAGAATTTGCCAAGAAAATCCGTCTCTATGTTTCCTTACTTAGGAACCCAATAGGGTATATTTTCCAAGTGCCTTATTTTAGCAATGTAGTTGCAAAGTCTTATCTGATACTGGAAATGTGGCACCTGAAAATATTTTTCGCTTCTACTGCAAGCTCAGACCAGCATCATATAAAACATTCAGTAAGCACTTTCAGGAGGAAAAAAAAAGATACTACTAAGGCCTTTGGAATACTTACTGCAATCTCTAATCACTTGTCTCTGTGC
Source organism: Oceanodroma leucorhoa (assembly GCA_030449065.1). Classification (NCBI taxonomy): domain Eukaryota; kingdom Metazoa; phylum Chordata; class Aves; order Procellariiformes; genus Oceanodroma; species Oceanodroma leucorhoa. The sequence continues at coordinate 1,370,891 of JASVER010000103.1, read as the reverse complement.
ATCTACCTGTAAACTTGAGGAGCATTTACATATAGAGACAAGAACACAGGAGAACAAAGGCAGAACCAAGATGTGTCAAAGAGCTGGAATTCTCCAAGGAGAATGCCAAAGATTTTGAGTTAAGATTTTTTAATGCAACAGGCTTCTTTAAATCCCATTGTGCTGAAGAAATATTGAAATAAGGCTGAATAATTTTAAATTAACCTTTGATTTTGCTTTGCCTGTAAGTTGCAATGAGATGGATGTAAACATCTCCAGCTGAAAATAAAAGGTTTTTTTATACTAGTTCAGAGCTTTAATTAGATGATTAGTAGGAAGTCTTCTATAATCTTCAGTTCACAAAAAAAAAGCCTTTCTGTTTTTTGGTGGTGTTTGTGAAAGCAAATCTAGTTTTGGCATCCTAAGATATTCTGTGCCCTTATGTTTAATTGTACTGTCTGCGCATATTGCATTAACCCCCCTAAAAGGTAGCATGCAGTAGTTCAAATCCTAAACTTCAACCGAGAAACTAGAAGAAATACAGTATTTTGAGACAGTTTCAAAATCAAAATATAAAGTCTGTACAGAAGGTATCTGTGAAAATATGCTATGTTATGAGCCTGCAGACCTGGAATTTGACCTGGCATTCTGGAGAGGGATGAGACTATGAAGACCAATTTGAAAATTTGCCTTCTTAAGGAAGAGCAAACCAATCTTCTTGTTCCTAGCCCAGCATGTCTCTTCTTGTTGTTTTGCACCTCAGATTTACATACTTGCAAGCACCCCAGGAAACCAAATCTTTGAAAACCAAAGGAGTGTAATTTTGGAGCACAAACAAAACAGGATTCATTCCCATAATATTGAGTGTGCAGAAATGCAACAAAGCTCAAAGCAGAGATCACCAATTAAGATTAAAGAGGGCAACGACAGGCATTTGACATCACAGCCAGTGTCAAATGTATCAGGAAGCCTGCTTCCCATGAAACAGCGATCCTGAGACAACTGATGACAAAAATTATTTTTCTCGTCAAATGATGGTGTTGCAAAGTGTTGACCTGAATTGGGACACTCCTCTTTGTTCTGCACTGGGACRGAAACATTGAAAATGTATTTACAACTGAACTGCGACTCATTATACAGTGACCTCGTACAGAGACCTTTTGTTTAGCAGCAGAGACAAAGTGAGCATGCCAGCCATGGAGTATAACTGCCTGCTTCTTCTATCTGTGCATGAAAGGCTATTGAGGCTCCTTTGGCTACAGCCGAGATACAGTCACAGCCGAAACCGGGTAGAATGCCATCCATGTGAGTGCATATCCTGCACAAGAGTCTGCTGGGCTCAGACATGCTATGCTCAATTTATTCCTGAGGTCATGCTAACATAAAAACGCTCATGAAACGCTTATTTCAAAACGCTTCTTCCGTCATGTCCTCGCTCCCCTTTTCTCTTCCCAATCCCAATGTTTTGGCATTGGCTAATGGGAAGAACAGGGGGGAGGAACTGCAGTGAGTACAGTTCCTGACTTGTATTTACAAACACAGGAACACTTCTTAAAAGATCAGTTCTTTTAAATTACTTACTGCATAACAGGTTGTAGATCTTCCTTCTGTTCTTCTCCAAAAGGTGACTTTTTGGGAGAGGGGAAATTCTTATTAACACATGCTAAATGCATGACTTTTTACTTTTTTGTACTGTTGAGTTCTTCCTGTGACTCCTGTCCTCAAACTTGCCTAATTCTTACATGGTGTTCTGGTTCTCCTCTGGATGGTTGGCACCCCCCACCTGGGGCAACAGCAAAAGCTTTTACCTTTACACCTATTAGTGATCTTGTAATAAATTTTAAAAAATATTGAATTTATTCTTGGAAAGGATTTCCAGAAGTAATTCCTTTGCACTGAATGGTTTTATTTTAGCCAAGTACTTTCCCTTTCAGCATAACTCATTGTATTCTCCTGTTTAGTTAGTGTTTTCCACCTCTTACAATTCTTATGTTCATCATACACCACTTAATTTCTGATATACCATCATACCAAATGTCTTGCTGAATCTGGAAGAATTATATTTACCATCTTTTGTACTTAAGAAATAATGGATTTCTCATTAAAAGATATATACTGAGTTAATGTGGCATGGCCTGAAATCTCCTTAACTATAAACTAATGCTAGCTAAGATAGACACTTCTAAATACCAACAACTGTCTCTGCTTGCGAGTTTTCAAAGTCCTTGATTCTGCCAGTGCTTACGTATAGATTGAGCTGCAAAAGTGGTCTCACAGATAATAGGGTTATTCATGGGGGGAATACTTTTGGTGAAAGTTAAGGATGTGTATAAATTCTTGCCAGTGTCAGGACCAAAATAATCTGTGTGAAACTTCAAGATGTGGCCATTGAGCCTGACAAAAAAAAAAAAAAGTAAATAGAAATAGCTGCTAAAAGGAACAGAGATGGATCTGTTAAAAGTGCAACTGAGAACAGAAGAGGCCTAGAGAATAATTCTAACATCTTAAAAGTGTGGCAGACACAAGTTTGGCTCAGGTTCTCTAGGCTTTTAACATCCGGGTTTTGGTGTGTAGTGTGGTGAACAGGGTGCTTAGTATGGCCCCTTTCCCATCGCCTGCCCCTAAAAGCTGAACGAGAATGCTTGCTTGCAATTGGAATTCCTACCTGTTTGATGAATTTAGCTCACCTGTGCCCATATTTGGGCCCCCTCTAGGTTCTGCTTCCAGCAATTGCCCAAAGTGAAGACTGCCTAGAGCTAAATTTGCAATCTGTAAAAGAAAATAATGCTCTCTGCTACTGAAAATCAGGCAATTCCAGCATAGGAGTATTTCCAACTTTTTCCTAAAGAAATGTTTCAGAGGATACATTCATAATTTCAAGAATTAATCAGGTTTTAAAATATTTTTATAGAGTACTTTGCAATAAAAATTATTTTTGCCTATCAGCAGTTATCAGAAGTATAACGTATATGTAGACCTATTGTTAAATGTTGATTTTTTTTTTTTTTACTGACACCATTGTCCTAACTGCTAAGGGGTATTAAGCCAGGTCGTTAGTATGGGGGCATTGACCTTCCCTATGCAGAAATGACACAAATCACCTAGAGGTGTAAGACATGCCTCCAGAAAGGGCTTCTGAAGGGCTGGAAGTTGGAACTTTATTCTGTTCCCTGGCTGGATGTTGTGGTTTAACCCCAGCCGGCAACTAAGCACCACACAGCTGCTTGCTCACTCCTCCCCGGTGGGACGGGGGAGAGAATTGGAAGGGTAAAAGTGAGAAAACTTGTGGGTTGAGATAAAGACAGTTTAATAGGGAAAGCAAAAGCCACGCACACAAGCAAAGCAAAACGAGGAATTCCTTCACTACTTCCCATGGGCAGGCAGGTGTTCAGCCATCTCCAGGAAAGCAGGGCTCCATCACGCGTAATGGTTACTTGGGAAGACAAACGCTGTCACTCTGAACATCCCCCACTTCCTTCTTCTTTCCCCAGCCTTATAAGCTGAGCATGACGCCATATGGTATGGAGTATCCCTTTGGTCAGTTGGGGTCAGCTGTCCCAGCTGTGTCCCCTCCTAACCTCTTGTGCACCCCCAGCCTGCTCGCTGGTGGGGTGGGGTGAGGAGCAGAAAAGGCCTTGACTCTGTGTAAGCACTGCTCAGCAGTAATGAAAACATCCCTCTGTTATCAACACTGTTGTCAGCACAAATCCAAAACACAGCCCCATACTAGCTACTGCGAAGAAAATTAACTCTATCCCAGCCAAAGCCAGTACACTGGAGAATTCACTACCTACACGTTTAGCCAGCGGTTATGACAAGCCGCCTGAGTATCCTGCTGTACTAAGGAGTTGTTTCCCATGACTGACTTTTCTTGTCTTTTAGCAACATCTGACATCCATTTAAATAAAATAAGCCAATTTCCTATGTCATTTATGTAGAAATTGCAGCAAGAAATATAATCTTTTGCTGAATTTTCTCCTGACTCCTTAGAAATTAACTGCAGTAAAAGCTGGATCTTACTAAATGAGACAATTACTTCATCATTTTTGCCGCCAGTGCTGTTACAAGCGTATTTCAAGAGAACTTCTTGTGGGCTTTAACAAACTGTTTTATGGGCATAAGATTTATGAAGGAAGGAGGGCATATTCCTGAACCATGAACATCTGTCTGTTCTCAGGGAAGGCAGAGAGGGGTACAAATGAATGCAAGCTTTTCAGTCTGAAGATGCTGCCCTCGGTATAGTCAGTGCCTTTTTACTCTGGGAAGTCAAAATCTTAACATTTTGATAAGCAATCAGATGAATCAAGTCATCTTTCCATATCCATCTAGTTATGATCCTATCCCTCTTCAGGATCTCAGCTGGAGTACCAAAGGCAACACAATTTTAACCTTTTTTTTTTTTTTTTTTAACCTGTGTACCATTCATTACTAATTGAGCTACAAATGCTAGTTGACTTATTCTAAATTACCACACTACAAAATAGTTGCTTGTCTTAGTCTTTCTGTTAAAAATGGTTTGATATTTTTGAAGTTACAGCATCTCTGTGAAGTATTTTGCTAAATGCCAGTTTTCTGGTATTAAAACCTGTCATAGTTTTTGCTTTCTAAGTAATGTGTAGTATCTGTTAACCCAGGCTAAAATTTATAAAACATTAGAAGTATGGAATAAAACTCAAAATACTTATTAAAAATAACTTCGAAGTGTTGGTGAGTCCTTTAATTATCTATAAAAACTACAGATCTTCTGCCTTTTTCCGAGCTCTAGTGTGGCTGCTTTGAAGAACACACATCAGATGAGCTATGTTTGTGCCCATGCCTTTGGGAAAGTGTATATGGAGAAGAAAAAAGCACTTCTGAAAGCACTTCTGACTGAAAGCAACTCTTCTGTTGAAAATAGAGAAAAAGCTAGAGAAGTCCAGAGTATTAGTAGCAATGATAATTAGATGAGCTGACAGAGTCCAAGAGTGAGGGGAGCTCTCAGTCGTAAATCAGATCTGCTATTAAAACCTGGAGTAAAGACCCCTTGGAGTAGCAACCATTCTCTGAAAAGTATGCAGAAAAACACAAAATACATGTATAATGCACTGATTCAAGACAAAGTAGCATGAATTTTGATTATTCAGTGTTCTCTAAAGGATGTTGCTGGTATCTGCTAGATTAAATGATACATGAATTTCTTCTATGAAGTGGACATGGCTGTGCTTTCATCAGTGACTGATTCCAGGTTCACCAAAATCAGAACCTCCTATTCTAAATCTCTTCTAGCTTGAAGAGTTAAATTGTTCATTTAAATAATTGCATTCTGGGTTGGGTTGACCCCAGCCTGCAGCTAAGCTGTATTGGTCAGTTTGGGTCAGCTGTCCAGGTTGCATCCCCTCCCAACTTCTTGCCCACCCTTGGCCTGCTGGCTGGGAGGGCAGACAAGGAGAAGGAGAAAGAGAAAACCTTGATGCTGTGCAGGCACTGCTCAGCAACAACCAAAACACTGGTGTGTTACCAACAGTTTTAGCCACAAATCCAAAACATGGCACTTATGAAGAAAGTTAACTCCATCTCGCCAGATGCTGTACACGTTCCTAACCATAGAAGTTTACCTGTACTGAATAAGTGCAGTAAAAATAGTGACAGGTGGAGAAGGTGATAGCACAGGAAGAAGAACAGGGCTCTAACTTGTACTTAATTTTGCTACATGCTTTCCTAAACTTCTGAGCCTTGTTCCCTTAGCGGGAACTCAGTCATTTCACTGAGTGCCTAACTATGGCATTGCTGAACATGGCATACAAACTCTTTTCAAAAATTGAGTTAAAGTTCCTCGGCCCCACTTAAAAAAAAAATAAACTGTCCTAGGCTTCCTGCAGTGTGAACCAGTGCATAATTCAGTGTGAACTCCTGAGCTACCTCAGAGCTACCTGGTGGACCAACACAATGTGGCTCAGCACCGTGCAGGGAGCTTTTGTAGGAGCAAGCTTTTGAGCTTGCCAGCTAAAGCTGCAAAAGCTGAACAATGCAGGTAACTTCAGTGATCGGTCTGAGTGATGCTGAGGCTCCCATCACAAGCATAGAAAAGTCAGAAAACTAAGTAACTTGCGTACCACTTTTTGAAGTGAAAGCCAGTGCAGTTACAATTTCCACGCGTCAGAATGCTGCTGGTCATAAAACAGTAGTGGATGACGGTTTTGCCCCTGTTTCTGTAAATTAAGCGTATTTTTCCATGAACACATCCTGATCTCTTTTTCCGTGCTTGTGCCATATAACTACTGCTGGATAAGCAATCAATCAGGACTACTAGCACAAGAAATTACTCCTTATATCCATACTGAAAACAAAGTAGATCGAGAATAGTTTCATAGTTCATATAACCATCCTCTGCTTTTGTCCACCTGTGGGGTTTTTTTTCATTGGGGGGGGGGGGGCATGGGTGTCCCCCACCACCACACCTTGCTGTTCCTACCCCTGCTCATCCCAGCTCTCACCCCCTGCCCGCAGCAGGGCTGTTCCAGGATTGTCCCTCATAGGATAGGTCTAGCTCAGCTCTGGGCCGACAGCCTATCAGCCTGCAAGCGAAAGGAAGACTTAAGGAGGAAATTCAAGATCTGACAAAGTGGGGTTTTTTTTCATTGGGGGGGGGGGGGCATGGGGCAAAAGAACTCAAGAATTTTATTTCAATTCATTTTAATAAAAATAAGCCCAAGAACAGCCAGAGGTCTCCCACTCATCCCTAGCTAAGGAATTCAGAGCTGCTGGTGTGCCTGCTGGGTACCTGGCTATGGTGTGGACTCAGAAAGTGGTGCTTTCCTCTCAGCTGAAGTAGCATGGATGTATTAAAGGAGCATGACAAGATGAGAGAAGTGGAAAAGCTTAAAGATAAGAATTTTGATAGATATGCTTCAGTTGCCAGCTCTTGCCTACAAGGTGTGACCCTTGTATACACTTCATGCTGTTCAAAAAATTCATAAAGTGCATTCCAGAGTGAGGGGAAATGGACAGGTCGGTTCACTCGCCAACAATGAAATACAGGTGTTTGCAGGGTGAAGTGAAGCTGCTATTTAACAGTGCATGAAATGCTACACAACCTTTTGGTCAGGGTGGGAAGAATGCAGTAACAATTAGAAAGCACAGAGGACATGACAAGCTGTAATTAGTGCACGCAGTAAAATGGGGCTAGTGCCCCACCTCTTGCACAAAGCAGTAAGAATCCTTAACTAAAGCATTTTATTATTTGTTTTTGTCTTGAAAGCAAAAAGCTGAGCAGCATAACATTGAGGCAGTAGCTCAGTACTTACTCAGTGGTTGCAAATGGAGGAGCAATGAATTCCCTGCAATTTTGGTTCCAGACTGGTGACAATAAAAAAGGACGCTGTACTGCAGGGAGAAATTGGCTGCCCAGGCTACACTGGCAGGCACACCATATCACCTAGGTTAAACAGCAAGAACAACCCTTTATTATGCTGCATATTCTATGACTGCAGGTATTACTCGTCAGCTGTAATGGTGGAATATAACAGATTACAAACTTGCAGTATAAACACAAGTGAGTGCTACCTGCTGAGTCATCAGCACGACTTTTGTCCAATATTTTTTACACAAATGGACAATAGAAAACGTCTAACCTTATTCTCCGGATGGATTGTACTTTATCATGGAATACAACTGTAGGCAAGCTGTATGTGTGTAAACCACTAAACTGTAGTGCATATAATACCACCTTCCAAAATTTTTTCCTTGTTGTGCTGTTTTCTATAATCATAAACTACGCCATTGTTAATGTCTGTCTTTACCTTTGTCAGTCAGGAAGCAGAACTATTGTGCAGGACACCTACTGTAAATGTAACAAAAACATTTTAAAGAATTTTAATAAATGGGGTGGAAAAAAACTCTAAAATTCGCATTTTAGGATTCTGAAGTAATTGTGAATCAATAGCTTCATATCATATTTACTCACATTAAATATAAAAAGAGTTATTTTCAAACATGGTAAGTTAAGTAAGTATATGAGCCTATAATAAAAAATCTGAAATCAAAAGTAAGAAAGTTTTGATAGTGCGGTATCCAGAAAAGGCTACAGCTTACTCTGACAGATTACTCTGTATTTGTATTTCCTTTCCACAGGATTACATTTTTCCATTGAAACACACACATGGCGTTCTGAACAGGTGAGAGATTTATTTACCTCTGACTTCTAAAAAACCTGAGTTACTTCTCTGGTGTACTTTCAAATATAAACGGATTTCTAACTGAAACTAAGTGCAATCAAGTTTCAGATGATGTTATTTTTATTTTCTTTATTAAATTGTTCACATAAATGACCAGGAAGTAATTACTGTAGTGCCTTTCTTTCACAATTTCCCAAACAGTAAGGGATATTTAACTTGCCAAAGGCAAAATAAAAAATGTTCAGTCCCAGTCTGCTTCTTCATGCACCGGCCTCTCCTCTCACAGGCATGCTTCCTTGATTCTCTGTGGTGACATCTTCTTGTTCTTTGTAAGCAGAAATGTCTGAAATAGAGATCCTAAGTGTCATCACACAGACATAGACCACTTTAAATGTAGGTGGATAAGTACATCCTGTGTTACAAAAAGTTAAGAGAAAAGGGGAGGTTTGGGATCCATTGAAGTAAATGGTGAAAGGACCTAGGTTTCCACCAAAAGCATTGGTGCAATTTCACCAGCAGGTACTGTGGTCCGCTGTGGTCTGCACTGTATCGGGAGGTGGAAGTACTGGCACCAATTTCCTAGATGACTGTGGATCCCTCACACTTTCTAGCTCTTTTTTCCTCATTCACAAAAGTAAGTGCTGTGTGCAGAGTTTGACATAGTAGTAAAATATGATGAGCACCCAGCTTTGGAAGGAGGAAGAACTTGTGGTTCCTGGCCATGTGCTTAATCATTTCAAAGCGGCTTTGAGGTGGGTAACATAAATACATTAAAAGAATCTGAGTTATCTGCCTTCCCAAATTGGAAGCAATACAGGCTAATGGAAAGCCATTAGACCAGCAAGACTCTCAAATCCTTGTGAAAGCCATTTATCTTCCCTCTACCACAGTTTCCCTAGCAGAAAAATGGGGATAAAACACCACTTTTTGTGATAGTGAAATTAAAAGAAAGACAGTGTTCAGATACTATGTAATGTGCTGTGTAATAGAAATTAGGTTTTTTGACTTCTCACAATAAAGTGGATAACAATTATAATAATTTTTCCAAAACAGAAAAATTTAATTTTCAGTGTACACACAGTGAAGTGGAAAGACTGTTTTTCCCACTGAACTTTATAGGCCAGCAACATTTTGATTAAAATTTTAAAAATTATTCTAAATTCTGAAAACAGCTAAGGCTTTACAGGGAAGTATAAAACTGCTTGCACTGATAGTTAAGTGAACTCTGAAGGTTGCTAGCGGCAAGCATGCATGAGAAAGAAAGAAATTAAACAAATCACTTCCAAAGTTTTATAGCAATCATGTCAAGAGGGTGGTTCTATGAGCTATTAGTTTGTGATGGTTTTATTTCCTGTCTTTCTTATTTATTTAGAAGGAACAGCTTAATAGGATAGAGAAATATGGTGTTCTCATGGCCATGAAGCAGAGCTCCTATGTAACTCTGTAAGAAGTTCATCCACGCAGCCCCTGAGGAATGAGAGACTTGAATCGGTGAAAAGTGCTGGAAAAGAGCGGCACAAGCGAGGGAGATGTAATAAACAGAGTAGCAATAGAGCGCAGGAGGAAGGAACAGGCGTGGAAGGGCAGTTTCAGCGAGTGCTGGTGTAGTGGAGTAGAAGGAGTTTGAAGCGGTTGCTGTGCGAGACAGAGAGTGGCAGTGTGCCTCCAGTGCCTTGTTCCTCTCTTCCCAGCTCGCTGTGCCTGTGCAGTAACAGGAGGGGACTTCAGCTGCTGCTAAGAACATGCAGCAGAACTGCAGAGGAGGTTCACTGGGGGCCAGTGGGTGTGCATAAAAGAAAGAATGGACAAGTAACTATTTTAATTCTACTTAGTTACAGCAGGGAGATGTTTTCTACAGAGGCAGAGAGGGTGGTTTAGAGAGCCTTCAGGGTAAATGGCACTTGGTATTCACACAGGCCACACACATATGCACGCATATGCACACAAACACTTACAAAAATAAATCCTTTGCACAGGCCATCTCAGCAAATGTCTTAAAAATCTGCAGTTCACCCACAGTGCTGGAGGATGCTTTAGGATCTTTATGATTGTTGTTCAGACAGCACTGCCGACGTCAAGAAACACACCATGTAAAACAGAGAAAGCGATTGAACAAAATGGAAAGCACAAACTTTACATTAGAAATAAACATAATATGGTTGCTGCATATGCAAAATGTTCCTGGGACAGATGGGCTTCCAGACATTTCAAGACAAGGGGGATATATCTCTGCCTACTTCAGTTTTTCCATGCGGTTGTAAGTGTATCATCATTAACTCTTTCCTGGAGGCTTTAGGCTAGGCATGGCTTTGTGTGTGTCTGTGTGTGCTATAACTAGCAAATACAGTAAAGCTGAACAGCCTACTGCTATGTCGGTTGCGTATGAGGCAAGTAAAACCAACTGCAAGAAGGAAAGTCCCATAAAATTTCAAGGCTTTATATGGGAGCCCAATCATTTTTATTTGTAAAATGAGATTTTCTTTTTGGCTCTTGTGACCAAATGCTTTGCCAGAGTTACCTGAAATAAGAGACACAAGAAAGTATTAGTCTCTCTTGCTCTTCTCGTGCAATCTTGAAATTAGTAACTGTGGGTTGAGTGGGACACAAGCTTTGTGTGTCTTCTGCATGTACCAGTCCTCCCTGTCTGCTGTCCCTCTGCTCTCTAGTAGATTTGAACCTGTGACCACATGCCCCATAGTCAGCACTTGGAGAAAACCGGTAAGGAATTTGTCAATAAAATGCATCTTCTTCTTTTCTAGAACATCCTTCCTGAGAGCTCACACCCAGGTCCAGCCTACGGGAGTTTTGCTGTCTGAAGCAGAGAGCCCTTTCCAAACCAGAGCAGCCCACAGCCTCGCTGGAGACCAGGTGGCAGGGCACAGGGACATCAGCCTGAGTTTCCCACCTTCCAAGCAAGGAGAAGAGCTATTGGTTATTCAAGGTGGGGCTGTTGTGATTAATAAGAAGGGGATGTTAGTAACACCAGGACTTCAATCTTGTTTCCACACCTCAGTTCAATAGCACAACTTCTGAGGTTGAGGTCTTGTACTATTCCTCCCCTTTATCATTATTTAATTTAGATCAAAACTATATCACTGTTTAAACAAAAATTTGTGGAAATTTTGCCGAAGTAAGCGATCTAAAGATGTTATCTTTTCATTGCAATGATTTGTTGTTGCTGGTGCTGCAGAATGAATCGAAGACTGTATGGCAAGGTGGTTACCAAGTGAGGGTTCAGTGCTTGGCTCCCATGGCCCCAGGCAGCTGGAGGGTTAGTGATGTTTCCTGCTCCCAGGGCTGTGGAGCCCTCTGATGGTTGGAAGGTGATCAGGAGGTTAAAACAAAGCTCAGTAAAGTGGAGAGCATTATAATGCTGTACCTACTTGGGGAAATGGCCGAATTCTGGGAAAATCTGCAGGTCTGAGCATCATCTGTTGAAAAAAAAAAAAAMCAATAGGGAAGACTGTAGTTTAGATAGCTGGTTGCAATAAGCAGATAGGAAACTACTTCTGTACAAGCTAAAAAAGCAAAAAGTTGAACAATGCAGAACGCCAAAACTGTCTGTGATCACTTCGCAACTATCTTGTGGATATCAAAGGCCAGATTTACTTTCTGTATCTCTTCCCTCTGCTGTAGGTACAGGAAGAATTAGTCTCATAAATGAGCATTCATCCTGTATTGTCTATGTAAATAAGATTGTTCTGTTGTTCAGTTCATACACATTTTAAAAAAGGAAAAGAAAAAATACCCAAATTGAAATTCCTGAAAGACGTGTGATGTTTAGAGGGAGAGAGATATATGTACTTAATGTGCATGTGATATATGTACTTAATTTTTTTGCCTCATGGTACAAGCAGGCAAACTTTGCTATATTATTATCAACAGAAAGTTAGAGACAAGAACAGTCTGTGCAAGAAAGTGTCACTAGCCCTCTGGAGTAACTCATAGCCAGCGTGGTTATTCCTCATGTGTGGAGCCAGTTACATGCTTTCACTACAATGGTTTGCAACGCCCAGTCTGAAGGGCCATAGTAAACCACCTGCTGCCAGCCTGCTGAGCCACACCGAGTCAGTGAGCATTGGTAGCAATGTGCCGGTTCTGCCTGGCCATTCAGATGACCAAAGAGCTTCAGACTTGACAGTGACAGGCTGTTCCCAACCACCTGAAGAAAAACAGGAAAACATATAAACAATTAATTTGCTTTAAAGTGCATAATGTCTGTATTCTTTCTGAATGTAATTAATGCTGCAAGAGTATGTAAGGCCCTATTCCATTATTTGGTATCCTTTCTGACTGAATCCAGTGGAGTCTCTCCCTGAATGGCATCATTAAAGACTAGCATGGGATATGAGTCGGGGTTGGATACACTGCCAGTGTAACTATATGTTTCTTTTAAATTAGTAAGGGGTTTTATTCCCCTTTTTGTTTAGAAGTGATACATTGCAGGTAATGGCAGAGCTAGTCTCCACCTAACTCTCGCTTTGCTGAGCTGGATCCTAGGAAGGACTGAAAGAGAGATTTATTTGTTTGGTTTTTTTTTTCTTTTTTTAAAGACCTTTAAGATCATCGAGTCCAACCATCAACCCATTACCCATGCCCACTAAACCAAGTCCCGAAGCACCTCATCCACACGTTTTTTGAACACCTCCAGAGATGGTGACTCCACCACTTCCCTGGGCAGCCTGTTCCAATGCCTGACTACCCTTTCAGTGAAAAAATTTTTCCTAATATCCAATCTAAACCTCCCCTGGCGCAACTTGAGGCCATTTCCTCTTGTCCTATCACTTGTTACTTGGGAGAAGAGACCAGCACCCATCTCTCTACAGCCTCCTTTCAGGTAGTTGTAGAGAGCGATAAGGTCTCCCCTCAGCCTCCTTTTCTCTAGGCTAAACAACCTCAGCTCCCTCAGCCGCTCCTCATAAGACCTGTTCTCTAGACCCTTCACCAGCCTCGTCGGCCTTCTCTGGACACGCTCCAGCACCTCAATGTCCTTCTTGTAGTGAGGGGCCCAAAACTGAACACAGGATTCGAGGTGCGGCCTCACCAGTGCCGAGTACAGGGGGACGATCACCTCCCTACTCCTGCTGGTCACACTATTCCTGATACACGCCAGGATGCCGTTGGCCTTCTTGGCCACCTGGGCACACTGCCGGCTCATGTTCAGCCGACCGTCGACCAGCACCCCCAGGTCTTTTTCAGCCGGGCAGATTAAGTCATAGTATTCCTCCTCCACAATAATCTGCACATAGTTTTGGGTAATGAAAAGCTTTCTGTACTCCTCAACCCGTCTTTAACAGACTACGCAATTGTTTCCATGACATAATGAGCTTCAGCGACTGCTATCCTGGCCTGGATTCAAGCTGATGATCTGCATCTGTCTATTTCCAATTCATAGCTCTAAAAGTTCAGTGTTTGTTATCAATCCTTTTCTGCAACTGCATGTTCAAGAACACAGACTTGCATCCAGGTTTGCATATGAAAAATTCTGGACATAAAAGGGATATTTGCTTTGTTTTGGATTGTGGTTTGGCTTTTTCACCCCTTACTTTAGGAGTTACTGCACACACTAATGAGAAATTTAGTTGTTTGAGAAGTAAGAATATGCCTGACTGCTTAACAAAATAAGTGCAAATCTTTGCTTAGGTTTCAGAAACTTCATTCAATTTCCAAGCTCCCTTCCACGTGACTCTTATCAGGTTATACTGACATCTGTGTGGGTTCAGTACTTGCTACCTGAGTGCGCTTGAAGCAAAATTCCAGAGCTTCACCAAAGCCACAGAGGGTATACTCACCATAAACGTGTGACAGTGGATATTTAAAGTTACTGCAATAAATCAGGGACAGTAAGAAGGAGGAAAAGATCCTTTGCTAGAGATTGGCAGGGAAGCAGACAGCTAGGGCAGCCTGAGGGATAAAGCCTCTTGTTTACTAAAAGAAGAAAAAAATGTCAAATTTGTTGAGTCTTTACAAATGACATAATAGTGCAATGCATTCTGGAGGTTATGAGATTCATGACCAAATTAGACAAACACTTTCAAAACACAGACATCAGAGAAAGTAGAAGATACCCTTCTTAGGGGGTAAGAAGGGTCATGGGGTTGAAGCTGGTGAAAGAAGCAGCAAGAACGCAGAGGCAGGGGATAAAAGACAGCAGAACATCACTCAAAGTTCAAATAAGAGCCACCTTAAAAAAAAATGCTTGCCAAGCAATTGTTTTTAAAGTTCTCTTTTTAAAGTTCTGAAATTTTCAGGTTGTTTCCTCAAAATATATTGCCTGGTACAACTGAATGTGTTCTGTTAGAGACATATGAAATATTTGCAATAAAAGTAACAGTTTTCAGAAATTTTCACACTTCATTTTTAGCCTGTAAATGAGCCTATCTTGCCAAAAACATTGTTTTATTTTGTGAATGTTTTAAAAAGGGGCTTTGCTAATGGAAAAATATCTCCTTTCCAGGAAAACTGAAGTTCATCTGAACAGAAAGTACTGCTGAAATTAGAAAGGTTAGCATAGCACAAGAGCTTTAACCATGAGAATCAGTAAGAGTCTCCTGTGATCTCTGCAGGCAAAAAATCCCAAACTTTCATTCCTCAGCTAATTAGTGCAAAACAGAACTTTTCCACACTTAAAAGCAATATTACCACCATTGCAAAACAATGTAACATACAGAAGTGCTGCGGTAGATTGGCCCCAAGTACACCTAGCCCTGCAGACAGACTTGAAAAGTGTCTGGTATATTTATGGTGAGTATAGGGTGACTGTTCCTACCGTACATTGCCCAGCCTCTCATAGCCAGCATTTGAGACATTTGTATTTCAAGCCTCCAAGTGGCACAACTTGGAGGTGTGGAGAAAGTCAGTACTCCTTCTGTTAGTATTAAGTCTGTGTATGATAATTTCACTGGATGTCCCTGTTGCTAATTTCATTACATCCTTTTTTAGGCCTCTTCACTACAGTAATAATTTTATAGGCCTTTGTGATTCCCCTTCCTTCATCGTGCCTCAGTCTTCACCTCCTAAACCAAAGAATCATTTTTAGTCATCTTTTCCTGTGATTGTTTCATACCACTCTTCATTCTTGTTACTCACCTCTGCTTTTGTTTCTTATTCTGCAATATTTGTTTTGAGATAGCAGTACCAAAAGTGCCCAATATTGTCAAATCTGGATACATAATAGATTTCCGTAGTGTAACACTTGTTAGGTCATCTGGATGATGATCTGAGAGTAAAACGGGTAAATTTTCAAGCAGTCATCAAAAATAAATGCGCTGTTCAAACACTGTGCAGTGCTCCACCCGTGAGTGGCTGTTTGCTAAATGTTAATACCAGTGCTCATGCTCTGCCTAAGGAATGAAAAACAAATTCATAGAATCATAGAATCATAGAACAGCTTGGGTTGGAAAGGAGCTTTAAAGGTCAGCTAGTCCAACCCCCACTCCAATGAGCAGGGACATCTTCAACTAGATCAGGTTGCTCAGAGCCCTGTCCAGCCTGACCTTGAATGTTTCCAGGAATGGGGCATCTACCACCTCTCTGGGCAACCTGTTCCAGTGTTTCACCACCCTCACTGAAAAAATTTCTTCCTTATATCTAATCTAAATCTACTCTCTTTTAGCTTAAAACCATTCCCCCTTGTCCTGTCGCAACAGGCCCCACTAAAAAGTTTGTCCCCATCTTTCTTATAAGCCCCCTTTAAGTACTGAAAGGCCGCAGTAAGGCCTCCCCAGAGCCTTCTCTTCTCCAGGCTGAACAACCCCAACTCTCTCAGCCTTTCTTCATAGGAGAGGCGTTCCATCCTCCTGATCATTTTCGTGGCCCTCCTCTGGACCCGCTCCAACAGGTCCATGTCTTTCCTGTGCTGAGGACCCCAGAGCTGGACGCAGTACTGCAGGTTGGGTCTCACCAGAGCAGAGCAGAGGGCCAGAATCCCCTCCCTCGACCTGCTGGCCACACTTCTTTTGATGCAGCCCAGGATATGGTTGGCTTTCTGGGCTGCGAGTGCACATTGTCAGCTCATGTCCAGCTTTTCATCCACCAGTACCGCCAAGTCCTTCTCTGCAGGGCTGCTCCCAATCCCTTCATCCCCCAGCCTGTATTGATACCAGGGGTAGCCCCGACCCAGGTGCACTTGGCCTTACTGAACCTTCTGAGGTTCACGTGGGTGCACTTCTCAAGCTTGTCCAGGTCCCTCTGGATGGCTTCCATCCCTCAGGCGTGTCAACCGCACCACTCAGCTTGGTGTCATCTGCAAACTTGCTAAGCAAGCACTCAATCCCACTGTCTATGTCATTAATGAAGATATTAAACAGTACCGGTCCCAATATAGACCCCTGCGGGACACCACTCGTCACCGATCTCCGTCTGGACACTGAGCTGTTGACAATTACCCTCTGGATGTAACCATCCAACCAATTCCTCATCCACCGGACAGTCCACCCATCAATCATAGAATCATAGAATCATAGAATCATTAAAGTTGGAAAAGACCTTTAAGATCATCGAGTCCAACCGTCAGCCCAACACCCATGCCCACTAAACCATGTCCTGAAGCGCCACATCCACACGTTTTTTGAATGCCTCCAGGGATGGTGACTCCACCACTTCCCTGGGAAGCCTCTTCCAATGCCTGACTACCCTTTCGGTGAAAAAATTTTTCCTAATATCCAATCTAAACCTCCCCTGGCGCAACTTGAGGCCATTTCCTCTTGTCCTATCGCTTGTTACTTGGGAGAAGAGACCRACACCCGCCTCTCTAGAGCCTCCTTTCAGGTAGTTGTAGAGAGCGATAAGGTCTCCCCTCAGYCTCCTCTTCTCCAGRCTAAACAACCCCAGCTCCCTCAGCYGCTCCTCATAAGACCTGTKCTCCAGACCCTTCACCAGCYTCGTCGCCCTTCTCTGGACACGCTCCAGCACCTCAATGTCCTTCTTGTAGTGAGGGGCCCAAAACTGAACACAGGATTCGAGGTGCGGCCTCACCAGCGCTGAGTACAGGGGCACGATCACCTCCCTGCTCCTGCTGGCCAAACTATTCCTGACACAGGCCAGGATGCTGTTGGCCTTCTTGGCCACCTGGGCACACTGCCGGCTCATGTTCAGCTGACCGTCGACCAGCACCCCCAGGTCCTTTTCCGCCGGGCAGCTTTCCAGCCACTCTTCCCCAAGCCTGTAGCGTTGCCTGGGGTTGTTGTGACCCAAGTGTTGTGATCCATATCTCTTCAGTTTAGAGAGAAGGATGTTGTGGGGGACTGTCTCAAAGGCCTTACAGAGGTCCAGATAGACGACATCAGTAGCTCTTGCCATGTCCACTGATGTAGCCACTCCATCATAGAAGGCCACTAGGTTGGTCAGGCAGGACTTGCCCTTGGTGAAGCCATGCTGGCTGTCTCGAATCACCTCCCTGTACTCCATGTGCCTTAGCATAGCTTCCAGGAGGATGTGTTCCATGATCTTCCAAGGCACAGAGGTGAGACTGACTGGCCTGTAGTTCCCTGGGTCTTCCTTTTTTCCCCTTTTAAAAATGGGGGTTATGTTTCCCCTTTTCCAGTCAGTGGGAACTTCACCGGACTGCCACAACTTCTCAAACATAATGGATAGTGACTTAGCAACTTCGTCCGCCGGTTCCCTCAGGACCCTCGGATGGATCTCACCAGGTCCCATGGACTTCTGCACCTTCAGGTTCCTTAGATGGTCTCGAACCTGATCTTCTCCTACAGTGGGCAGTGCTTCATTCTCCCAGTCCCTGCCTTTACCTTCTGCAGCTTGGGCAGTGTGTCTTGAGCACTTGCAGGTGAAGGCTGAGGCAAAAAACTCATTGAGTACCTCTGCCTTTGCCATATTCTGGATAACCAGGTCTCCCGTTTCATTCTGGAGAGGGCCCACATTTTTCCTAGTCTTCCTTTTATCCCTGACGTGCCTATAGAAGCTTTTCTTGTTGCCCTTGATGTCCCTGGACAGATTTAATTCTATCAGGGCTTTAGCCTTCCTAACCTGATCCCTGGCTGCTCGGACAATTTCTCTGTATTCCTCCCAGGCTACCTGTCCTTGCTTCCACCCTCTGTAGGCTTCCTTTTTGTGTTTGAGTATGTCCAGGAGCTCCTTGTTCATCCATGCAGGTCTGTGGCGGTTTTGCCTGACTTCCTCTTTGTTGGGATGCATCGCTCCTGAGCTTGGAGGAGTTGATCCTTGAGTATTAATCAGCTTTCTTGGGCTGATAATGTGGAACAGTAAGGAATACTTTCAGTGCTAAATTGCACTAACCTTGACAGTTTGTCAGTGGATTTCTGCAGAGCTGTGTAACTACAAATTACAGCTGTCACAAGATTTCCAGGTGATAATAGTTTTATCACATATAGAAAGATTGCTTTTGAGGGGCTGAAATTCCAAACCCAATGCAGTAAGCAATTTATGGAAAATTCTTTAGCATGACTTTTACCAGTCCTAATTGTCAAGGGTTTATAGTAAATGCCTCTATATCACAAACAAGCTTTTGACTAGTATATTTATAATATCAGACTTTCTCTATTTTTTAAAATATAATCTTACTGATTAAAGAGCGATACAGGCAAAAATCCACAGCCCTGACAATTTATACCAAACCAAGAATAGGCCAGTACATATGAATACAATTTCAAGGATAAGTTCACTGAAAACAAAACCTAAAAATCTGTCGAATTTTTCTTGAATGAAGTATGCAAAGCCAACAGGGCTAACAGCATGTATGCAATTGCTTCTCTTTTTTTTCTCTCTTGGAAATCAGTCAGTTCTGATCTTTGGGCTTAAGTAACAAATAGGGATAGATTTAAGTCAGAGAGAAATAAGGATGATATTCTCAATATATTCAACATATTCCTAATGAAGGCTTTATCTACATCACATGTCATACCAAACATCCAGTTCTAGAAGAGGCTGATCACAAATAATTTTCATTCAGATCAACAGTGACAGAGGAGCTGCTAAAATAAGTTCTAAAGCAAATGCCTTTAAGGAATAATGTAGGAATTGTATAGCTGTAATTGGATCTGGAGATACCTTCCTCTTCTTCATATTCACCTGAGTCATGCATATAAAATATGTTTTTCTGCTCAGTTTTCGTCCACTTCAACTAATAGTGTGGGTAAGGTTACCTTTTTTTTCAGATTAATTTTATTGACATCACTGGAGATGATAGAGATATCAGCATTTCCAGACTAAGTGAACATCTCTGAAGGCTATGAAATGACTGAATATGGTAGGCACCCTTATGAATTTTTTCTAAACTAAACCAAGCTTTCACACTTAGGCAGCAGACTGGGGTAACGATGAAGCAGAAAAGGCAAGGAGAAGGTAGCATTATCTTTGACATGATCTGTTAAACAAGAAATATCACCTGCCTGCATTCTCCTTTATCCCCCCAACACACATATCTTCCACCCCAAAACAGTAACCGTGACATCCTGTAATTTGAAACCAATACTTTAAAGCAGTTTAGTGTCGTGTAAATTACAGAGTCTGCTACACAAATAATTTGCACTGAAATGTTTATCAGCTCTCTGACATAGCTGCTTCCATTTATAGCTTATAAACTGTTTTTTACTGGTTCCTTCACATCTGATAACATGGCTTCAGAACAGGTGGTGAAAATGTTAGGCAATTGTGAGAGCCTCTGTTTGCGTGTGTGTGGTCTCGGTTTGCAAGGCCACTGACCACATACGAAGGCATTGTAAAAGTCTCAAATTTAGATCATCAGCCTCTGTTGTTAAGTACTGCCCTAGCTGCAGCTGGAGACTTTCTGGACTGTAAGCAGCTTTATTGAAGGGTTAAAAGTTCAGAATTACCAAAACCTACATTTAAGAACAGAATTTACTCAAAGTAAATCATAAAATATTTTTAAATCTTACATGTGTAAGTAATGTGGCACTGGGTAACTGTCCAGTGTTCCAGTGTAAGGTTGGCTGCTTAGTATGGCTTGGAAAGTGGTATGTTGGCCAAGGCAGGAGTGGTTGTTTTTGTTGCATGTACCATTGCACCTTTAGAGATTTTGCAATAAACCTTGGTGGAATAAGTTGTCTGTCCAGAGATAAATTAGGATCAAACTAATCTTATTTTCCATCAGGTTGGGAGAGGAAGGGCTGTTTAGTGTTCTTTGCAGTTTTATCATGAAAATATCCTTCAGGAGATTCCTTGCAAATTCTTCTTTCTCAGTTAGAAATATCCACCTTTAAAGGCAGAATGCTGTCTCACCAGTGGGTATAGTCCAACTCAGAGTATTTTCCACTACTGTCCTTCATTTGGATGTGACAGGTGCCATTTGCCATTATACAGAAACAAAAATAACTTCAAATATTTGTCCTACAGCCACAATAGGGATGCGCTTCTTGGATTTCAGCAGCCATTAAAATAACCTTTATATAATTGAAAGGAACAAAGAAGTAGTAGAGAGGATATTCTACAGATGGTGCAGTCTTGCATTAGTCCTTCCATCACTGTATTCCCTCCCAACGCACCTGTATCTATACAGGTCCCCTTCCCATTTAGTGTTCAGTCATAACCTCCAGAAAAAGAACATGTGCTCTAGGATTTTAAATCCTCTAGTCTAGGATTTTAAATACAATGGGCTCTCTGCATCTGCAATGCATGTACTTTCAAGAGAAATTCAACAACAGGTCTATACAGTTTATTTTATCAAAATGTTCCCAGTAGATGTTTCCAGTACTATTGACTGAGTTGGGAAAAGGGTAGCAGGTTTGTACACAAAAAGTGCATGAACCATAATCACTTTGAAAGAAGCGTGTATCAGAAAGATTAACTGCATGGCCTTCACAGAATTCCTTTGGGACCCAGTGTAGTACAATATACCCGGACCTCATTGTACTTAAGTCTCTAAGGATTAATTTTGCTTTTTTGCATTTTCCTTTCCTGCAGTTTTGGTTGCAACTGTCCTGAAAGTTAGTCAGTGTATGACAATAAACATCATAATTCTAGTACTCAAATAATTTGTTTATCAATGTCAGGAAATGACTGAAAATAGAGGGTTATAACAGAAAGTGTTAGGCTGCTTGCACTGTTCGCGCTATCATTACAGCAGTAATTATGTGTTTTTAAAGGATCAAATTCATTAATACAATTTAAGGTAACTAATACTTAAGTAACTAAAGACAATGGACTACAGTGGCTTTGCGATGAAGATTGTAGCTGTGGAGTATCCCCCATGACAGTTCACACTGAGAACATGTCCCTCTTCAGGGAAGTAGAGGAAGTAAGTGGAGACAAGCGAGGCCTAACCCCTGCTGCTGGGGATCATTTGTGCTGAGGGCTCCAGACACTTGAAGAACACAAGGAATTGGAAAACAGAGATTTTCAAAAGCTTGATGTTAAATGTGTGTGTCTACCTAAGGGTTCCTGTGCAGCAGGATGGGAGGCGACAACACAGGGAAAGACTATGCCACTGATCTTACCAGTAACTTTCCTCATGATAAATTGAGATGTATTCGATATGCAACAGATTGTAGGGTTACTGTTGAAGGCATTATAGGCTTAACTTTCCGAAAGACAGGCTTCTTTGGGGGGGAAAACAAGACAAAACAAAACAAAACAAACAAACAAAACAAACCCCAACAACAAAAAACCCCTCCGTGCAGTAAAGAAACCAACCTATGTTTTCCCTTTCCATCTCCATGTCACTCATGGGATGAATAGTAGGATGTTTGATGTATAGCCATAGTGTATAGCCAAGTTTGTCCCTAAAAGCTGCATTGGTATAGGTTGACCTCTGTAGAAAATGATTGCGTGGAACTGGTTTCTATGGAGATCCCAGGTTGCATCAGAAGATCTCTATAAAAATGTTGTATGTTATTCAGAAAATCACAGTGATCTGTAGGAGGAAGGAGGGGGTTCTTGGGGTTTTGGGGGTTTTTTCTTTCCTTTTCTTTTTGAGACAGTTTTGTCATCTACTTCAGAACTTCAACTTGGGAAACGAAGCCTAGCCATAGTTTACATAACTGTATAAATAATGCCAGCTGTAGAAGCATTCATACAACATTGACAGCAATGGATAAAAATACATAAAAACTCAATTACTAAAACATTGCCTTTTAAGTACAGTAAATCAATGAGTGTAAGTTCTCTGAAACACTGAGCTGAAATACAAATGTTTATAAAATATGGGGCTCCCAAGCAGATGGGCTAAGGGCTGCTTGGAGATTTGCATGTAAAATCAAAAATTTCCCAAATGACCACTATTCTGGATCCTTTTACATTTAAGCATGCAATACCATGATCCTTGTCTGTAGAAATGCTAACTTGTCACAACTTCACATGAGGTTAGTGGGAACTGCAAGGCTTTGCCATTTTTGAAAATCAAGGTCAGGTTCCACACATTAGTTGCCCAGAAATATGTAGCTGCCTAATTCCTTTTCCTTTTGCCTTTTTGTTGTAGAATTGTCATTGATAATCAAGTTTGTTAAACTTCATTTTCTGTTCTATTAACATCAGGGGAAATAAGAGAGCATTCCCTCTGAAATTTGAACTGCTTGTATGTTGACAGCAAGCAATGACTGAAGAACATTTGCATTCTTGGGCATTCTTGTAGTTTCAAATTGTGTGCTGTTACAAAAAATTAGAGCGTATAAAGTGCTTTTTCATTGCCTGGTCTTTATTTCCTCCATTCACAAGTCCCCTGTTCTGTAAGGACTGTAAGACATTGTAATGCAGGCTACTTCAGGAAGTCAAAGGAGGGACCATAAGTCCAGCTACCTGGCACTTTTGTCTGTTCTGCTGCTTCTTTACAGCCCAGGAACTAAGTTTGCTGGTATGACCATGATATTTGTACTGCTGTCCACTAAAATATTGTAGAGCCAATCAGCATGGTGAAAATAGGAATTAGCCAACAAACTCCATTTAAGGGATTTACATGTGATCAGGCCTCAAAATACAGAGTTTGCTTTTGTAGAGGAGCATGGGACTCTGACAGACTCATAAGAGCTGAGAACACAAGTATTACAAGAGGACAGGCAAACACAAAGGATTAAGGCTGCAACCCCTGCTCCCCCCGCCCCGTAGTTAAAGAGCAAAATACAACAACAGAATTTAACTTGCAAGTAGATATACATGAAAATAAGCATCTCATGCCCAATTTTGCAACTCATTTCTTCAGCCTTACCAGGGTCTCCTGTTCCTAACATATGTCTCTAAAGGATAAAATCAAACTAAATACTTACAGATCTTTAAACCTTTATTTCAGGATTTTTTTCAAAAAGCAGAGCAAATGGTAAGTAATTAGCAACACTCAAAGATCTACTTTTCAACTAAGTGCCTATCATCGGATAGTTCGTGATACAGGCTAAATACTTGCCGCCTAATTTGCCGTCTTATTTACATAAGACTGCATTTCTCAAATAATTACCCCTTACTGATATCACTGATAGTTACAGATGGGATGCAGTCATGGAACGCAGTGTGTCTCAGTGCAGGAGGAGTTCAAGATTTACTTTCTGTAGTTTTATGAAATAATGCCTATATTATGTTAGCGCTCTTCCCCGATCTCTGCCTTATCTCAACCATGCGTTCCTGGCCATCTAAATACTCACCAGAAATGTGAGTGGAGCAGATCTTGTTTCCAATGAATGACGTTTTTATTTGTATGAATTTGCAGGGGTTTTCTGTTTAGCCTGCTAATGGATAGAATTATGGAGTTCTTTTTCAATGCTTGGTCATGCCAAAAGATTACACATACAGATGGAGGAGCAGCTCTTTCTGTTTTCTGCTACCAATCTAATACCCTTCATACCTGTATAAAATTCAGTTTGTGGCTTTTTTCTGTATTTTTTTTTTCATTTAGGGCTATGTACAAAACACATAGTTCACAACCTTTTTGAAACAGAGGGGAATTGTTGAGAGTTTTGAAAAAAGAGACTCTACAGGAGGCTGTTCATTTCATGATGCACAGGAACATATTATCCTCATCTTGCCCAGTGTTCTTTTTTGTAGTTCAGTGTACGGAAAGATTTCAAGATAAGAAAGGACTATTTTGCTCACTTAGTTTCACCCTGCAGCTATTACAGGCCAGAGCACTTTTTTCACATTTTATCAAGGCCCAGATCCACAACTTCTTTTTTTACATAATGGGAGCTAAGCAACTTGAAAAGCTTGTGGGAAACCTGTAGATTTTACTGGAAATTGGTTTTGCCTAAAACATGAGGTGCTATCAACAGTAGATTTGATCTGCTACATTGAGCATGAATTTCATAAACAGGACACCATGCAAAGATAAGAAGGTTTCCATTAGGGAATAATAATGAGATGCAAAACTATCCACAGTTCAATTCTGATTGCATGGAGAGTGACTGGAAGTTTTTATCGCTGACCGTACAAGCAGAGAATTGGCAGATTCCATATAACCTTAAAGAGAAGCTGCAAAAAGACCCCAGGTAGCAACTTCACCAAGTTTTAGTAGCATAGCTATCAGATGCCTGGGAAAATAATTCCTCAGTTTTTAAATGATCTACACAAAAAAATCAGTTGAAGTGTTTTGGCTGGACAGTATGACTTTACTCTTTGTTTGCTCTGGAGACAAGCAAGATTTCATCATATGAGATATTCAGTTTCTCACACTCTTGGGATCAAAATTATATGAAAAGTTAACATGGAAAGAAAATTAATAACAGTCCCTTACTGAAGTTTGTTTTAACAACAACAACCAAAAAAAGAAACCTTAAATTTTCTTCATTTTTAGGAGGGTCTTTTTTTCCTCAGTTTTTATGTTTTGGGACTCAAGAGTTTACAGGAAACAGAATGATAAGTTAGCAATGTACACCAAGCAAGTCTCATAAACAGTAGTTCAGTGCAGGATAATATCAGAGCTGGACAAGAAGCTGTGTTCTTCCTTTTTCAAAATTTAAAAAAAGAAAAATACTCATCTCACAGTAGGACAAACAAATATTATGCACATTTTTGCAGGAACTTCATGTATTTTCCATGAAAACAGAACAAAAAAAAAAAAGAGTTTTTTACACCAGAATGGTTGCTTAGCCCAGAAGACTTGGACAGAGCCAAGGTTCAAGTCCTCCATCTGAACCAGGCAGAACAGGCTGGTTCCCCACATTGTACGTGAGTTTCCCGAACATTATTCTCCAGCAATGCATTTCTGTGTGACTTGAAAATCCTCTTTTTTTGTCAAAACTGGCATACATTTGAAAGTTTCATAATTTTGTAATTATGTAATTTTTGAAAGTTTTGTAATTTTTAAGACAAAACAGCTCACCTGAAAACATCTGAGTAGTTCTAATGAATGTATGTTTTATCTAAAGTTTTCAATCTATTGATTGATTCTATGTCTGTGGAGTCTTAATGTTGTTAATGTGCTTTCATTAGGTATCCTGTTCATGTTAAAGGATCCAGTAGATTAGTTACAAAACTTGTACCCCAGTGCTCCAGTCATTTCAATTGGTTTTTAGTCAAATGAAAACTTAGGTTTAGCCAGTATTAAAATTGGTGTATCTAATTTTGCTTAAGGCTTTATGTGAACAAATCCTTTTATAGTAAGCGG
Source organism: Oceanodroma leucorhoa (assembly GCA_030449065.1). Classification (NCBI taxonomy): domain Eukaryota; kingdom Metazoa; phylum Chordata; class Aves; order Procellariiformes; genus Oceanodroma; species Oceanodroma leucorhoa. The sequence continues at coordinate 1,345,238 of JASVER010000103.1, read as the reverse complement.
AAAAGTACTAATTCACCAGCTTCTATTTTATCTTGAAATCTGAAATTAATTTTAATGCACTTTCTTTTCAGAACTGTGCGAGTAGGATAGAGTCATTAGGCATTTGAATTAAGGGGGTATATGGAAAGACCTTATCATTCAATTCATTAACTTCAGGAGAGGGAGGCTATATCTTCTRTTTATATTCAAGGAAATGAATGTCAAAGATTGCCATGTGTGTGGTGTAAATAAGAAGGGCCACCAGTGGAGAGCTTCCATTTTTGTGATGAGAACATAAAAGTCGGTTGCTTCTGTCCAGAGGTGATATTTTATTTAGACGTCTGCTCTGTTTGCAAAAAGGAGGCAAAATGTCTTTTGTTATTGATTTGCAGACTGAGAGGGTTTGGACATCAATTAAGTTTAAGCCTTTTGAAGGTTCTTCTGTAAACCTTCATGTTTTAACGATAAACTGAACAGTTCTTTGTAAAAATACAATTTAGATGAGAGGCAGAGGGAATAAAGCAAATAGAGAGTGGGGGTTGTCACGAGAATAATTACACTACATCCCAGGAGCATTTTGCTGCTTGTCATTAATTTGCCTAGACTGTAATTCTACTATGAAAACTTTGCCATGGGGAATTATATCATGCTATTCTAAAGTCTTAACCATAGAAGAATGCAATTTTTGTGTATGTTTACTGGGCAAAAAAAGATCATGAATCTGGCCATTTAGAGTGGCCAAAGGTGACAGGAATTTGAAGGAATTCATTTAAGAGATTTTGTGTGCTCTGTTCTTCTTGACATCTTCAAGACAAGTTCCTTATTCTTTGGAATAACTTTTGGGTGAATAAAAGCAAGGCCAGGGATGAATATTAGGATTTTTATTATAATTATGTGGCTCAAATAGCTTTGAATATGAAGCAAAAAGAATTATATTCAGTTACTATACATTTATCCTACACCACCATCATTCAAATAATCTACAGAGAAAGGAATTGTTCTGTAGAATATGTTTTAATCTCTGAACTCATGTTTAATGGCTAAATTGTCATGATTTACAAGGAAGTGGTAGATGCTGGCTTGTTTTTGTTTGAACAYGGATTTTCTCTATAAAGTCCATGAATGAGTAGTCATTCAAGATGTGTAAGCAATAGTTAATAAGAATACTTGAATTTCAACTCTTTACTGCATCAGTCATCATAAAAATAAAATCACCGATTCAGTATTTTTTCTATGCTGTGAGAATACTTTCTGCAGCTGTACCTAACTCCACTATCAGTGTAAGCACTAAGGAAATCACAAATAAAATCCTCCACTTCACCAATACTCTGAACCAGACTTTTCCTTGTGTTGCAAGTCATGTTCTCAATTCAGAAAGTAAATAATACTTTACATCGATACGCATCCGACCCTAAAATTTTGGGAAGATTCTGGAGTTGTACGTAGGTACTTTATCTTGGCAAGAGGGTTCCAGTGACTAAAGTGATTGGTAAGCAAAATGGTTATAAATGCTTCCCACTATAATACCAAATAAACACCACTGACTTTGCCATTCACCGTCTTGTACAGGCTTTTTATAACCTTGAAAAGTCATTTCTTAGAGCAGTGAATACATCAGTGTACACTGACACACTGAAAGTATTTCATTGAAGTTGAAGCCACTTAATTTTATAATAAATTTCAAGACTTGAGAAACACATCCTGCCTTTCTGCATATATGATTGCAAGATCTGCAAAACAAGAAAAAAATATTACATAGATTAAATTAATATTCTCCCATTCGTAGAACTACCATACAGACTTCCCCTTCGAAAATTCTCCTTTTATGAAAAAAACAAAGCCACCTGAATTTTCTCTGCAAAACAGCAAGCAAACAGATGTGTTTGCATTGCACATAAAATAGATGGTAAATGTAAATGGATTTTCTGAATTTCCCAGGATTTTTATCACTGATTAAACTGGTGCTGGCTCTACAGTGCTAGACATCAAGATGGATAGATAATCCTTTGCCTTATGCATCAATAACATGTTACCTGAGGTCTAACTACAGAGTGCATTATTATTAATGACAGTGCTGGTGGCAGAATATTCTGCTGTGAAGTTGTCAAGTTGTTTTGCAATGTAGAAAGTCAGGATAAACATTTTAATTTGTCATCTAAGTTTAACAGGAAATAACTGAGAAAGAATTAGCAAAGAATACTTTAATACACCAGTCATTCTGCATATTTTCCTATTTTCTCCTTTTCCACCCATCAGTGCAGTTGAAAATGCTTAACTAAGTCTGAGTTTGGCTTTTAAATGCCAAGTTAGTTTCCTAGCAGATTGTGCAATGTATGGACAGTTCATGAGCTGGTTTCGTAAAGCTTTAACATTGGCTTTTAGTTTTGTGACCCAAATCAGAAAAGATTAAAGGCTGTGATTCTATTTCCAGCTTTTTAAAGTGGGTTGGGGGCCTCCTCCTTTGGAGACATTTCTATTTACTGTCTGTTATTACTGCAACATGAATACTGCCGAGGATTAGGTTCAACTGGCATTCAGGTTCACAGTCCACATTGTGGTTGCTTGAAACTCTTTCTTTCCTTCAAGGGTTATTTTTATTTAATTGCTAAAAGCCCGCAATCTAACCATTTCAAAGAAAGAGATCTTTATAATATGGGACMGCAAATTCACCCATAAAAATGGAATAAAAACAGCCTCGTGTGTCCAGAAGAACCTGAGAACAGTTCAGGACAAAAGTAACTTGCAGGCTTCACATGGCAGTGTTTTGCTTTCTTCATTCAGAAGAAAGGAAAAAGGCAGTGTGGAGAAGAATTACACTGAGTTACTGTCTGCACACTTACTAAGTGCAGGGCAAGGCCGTTACCTAGAAAGGCCCAGAGATGTCTAGAAATAAAGCATGACCGATCCTGGACACACCTCATATAACACATCTGTATTTTATGATTTACTCAGGAGCAAACTGTGTCATAGTCAGTCACCTAGAGAAAATTAAATTGTTAGTACTTGCTGGGAAAAAAAGCTTTATAGACCATCTTGCAGGCTCAGCAGTGTCTGCTGAGAAGGCGAAGTCCCCCCATCTGATAATTTTGAATCCAGACAACACACTGCTTTTTTACCAGCAAGTAAAGGTTGGTTTGCCACGAACACAAGGACCAGCATGCTATCAGCCAGGAAATCACCAATGGTTTCTGTGTTGAAAAGGTTTTGGGATGTTTTTAAAAAGCTATGAGACCTGCCTTTCCACTCCAGCCTCAGGGAGTCCAGTGGCACACTCCGCCTGCTGTGCAGGAGTCATCCAGGGAATAAGATCAGAGAGTCGTGTGCTGACGTACACAGGCTAAAGTAAACGTAACTGTCACTGTTTGTGTTTACACAGGTAAAGTTTGTATATGCATTCCCTAAAAAATCAGTTATAAATCACCATTAATCTTCATCAGGCAGCACTCCACACTCTTTTGAAACTTGTGAGTGAGACCACCATTTTTGTAGTATGACAAACTTTTGTTTAGCCAGGCAGAGCGTTTTAAGCACTTGCGTTCACAAACTGTCTATGAAATGTAATGAAGAAGTAGAGAAAATTAAAAGCGGAAGCTGCAAGTCAGAAATTGCCATCTATTGTCATTGTGAGTATACCTTGATCTAAACTATCGATGTCTAAGGTGTCCCTTTCATGTCTAACACAGACAGTAAGTGTCCTCTGAGCTGAAAACTGAGGGTTCATAGCAAAAATGTAAAACAGCTCTCACTGAGCAGTGATGCCTACATCTAACATCATTCATGAGGACTTCTGTGTGCTGTGTCAGAGGCAGGAGAGAAAATTAATGTTGTCCCTATTGAAATAATTATGCATAAAAAACATGTATCGTTAGAGTTGGTCCTAAATGCAGGGATTCTAGCTTGAGTCTGCATTATTTCTGCAAGGCGCTGCAGTTGGAGCCTTGCCACTGGGAAATCTCCCAGAAGTTCATATGGCTACTGTTTTACTTTGCTTGGCTCAGAAGAAAGGAAAAAAGTTGTGTGGAAAAATCATGGGTCGTAGCAGGAATTACAGTGCCTCTGCAAACTCATGACGTGCAGGGCCAGGCAATTACCTGGAAAGACTGAGACACATCTAGCGATACAGCATGGCAGTTACTGGACGTGCCCAGTGCAGGAGCTGCATTGTACGTGCAGGCAAGCTATGTAGTAGGTGCCTGTCAACTTGAAAGAATAGGACACTTAGTTACATGTCCACGGTGGTGGTACAGGAGCCTCTGTTTGCTGGCGGTTTCCAACTGCAATGTCACAAAGAAGTCAAAAGAAAGAGGAGATAGCGTGAACTGTATTGGAAGCAGAGGTATCACTGCGTGTATAGTAGTCCACAACATACTGCAGAGATACCAAAGGCAGAGCTTTAGTGAGGTATCGGAGATGTCGGGTGCAATCTAGCTCCAGTTCACATTGTCCATGTCATGTGGTTCTCAAGACTTTGTTAATATCTTTTGATGCTGTAAGGACTCACACTGTTAAGATAGTACCTGTGGCCTAGGCTTAGACTCTTGTCTATCTTGGAGGGTTTCAGCTCAGCAGACTACCTGATTCTGTTTTTCTCTGGTTAGACTGCTTCTGGTCTCCAACCTAGATATTTGGTAATGAACAGCAAGTATCTTCCATGACAATGGACATCCGTTGCATAGGAATGGAATGATCTATATCAGGTAAATTTTCTTTTTTGTCCCATTTGTCTCATGTAATCAACAGTGTCAAAGGCCAAGGAAATACGGTAATTTGAGCACAGAGATCCTTTCCTTCGCCAAAATCAGAGGAGGGTTTTCTGTCAGCTCGCTTTGTTCCTAGTCTGATCTGAAGCCTTACTAACCTAACCAGTATGGTAACATCCTAGTCATCACTTGCAAATGAATTTGGGCAAAAAAGGGAGCTTGCCATAGAATAGAAGCTGTGGAGTTCACTGGTGTTAGCTGTGAGCTTTTCCAGGCACTCCAGGTCTGGGGGGTAACACACATCTCAGAGTACGTGAGTGACTGTATGGGTTTGTGTCTGTATGGTTTAATAGTTTTCAGATCAGACCTCTCAGTAGCTAACTAACAAAATGGAAGGATTCTTATTATGAAACTGAAAGGGGGAAAGACACGCCCACAAAATTATGGGGAGGTAGACTGTTGAAACCAAAGTTTCAAACTGGATTAATTGCTATGGTCACATTTGTCTCAGACTTTTGGACCATGCTGTTTATAATTCCTATCCAGAGAAACATCCTTACCTCCTAGTCAGGATGAATTACTTCTGGATTTCATGTTCATTTCACAGGAAAGTTATTAGCATGACTTAATAGTCGGCTAAATTTCAATAGTTTCAGTTTGAATGGGATCTCAAAGATCATGGATAGATTTATGTCTGTGTGGTGCCAGAGGTTTGAGGAGCTGGTTTGCTGTAACTACTGCTAAGTATTTTAGGTTGGACTTACTTAAAGGATAATTTTAGTGAGCATCTGTAAGCTGTATGGACAAATATTACAGACATATACATGCACCTCATATGGATACAAGGTGCCTGCAATGCCAACATACATCATAATTTAGTTTTCAAGGCAAGATTAAAATTCTATATAAATGCAGGGGTAGATGGAGGAATATAAAAGTGTATAGAGATATTTTTTCCCATATCCCTCTCAGTAAACCTTTACTGAGTACACCATATGCAATATATATAGTTCAAGTGGATGGTATCTGGTTTTAGCACATGTTGGAAAAGTGTCTTATCCTTTATTGGATGAATGAGATGATTCCAGGAAAAGTGCAATTATCAACTGTCACTCTCTAGCGAAAAGTCAGGCATCGCCCACAAGCACAAATCAACCTACTTCCCAAAAATATGTCAGCAGAAGAAGGGAGATTTTCTTTTCCACATTAACACCATATAACACCTGCTGGCCTGATCAGCTTTCTAAAAAGGGAAGTGCTCGTTGGTCACCAGCAGCTAAAAGTAGTTAAGAGCTGATGAACATGGTTTTAGTGTATGTAGAAAGTAGTGTTAGCAAAGCCTGTACTGCTGGTGGTCCTTTAAGTTGGAAGAAAACTGCCACAGAGATTATGTATTTACAAGACACTGACCTGTATCAAAAGACAAGGAAGATAATTTCTTGTAACTCTTTTCTTTTTCCTTGCATAAATGGATTTGGCTTCTACAGAGATCTGATTAGGTGGTGTGTTTTCTTTTGTGTTTTTCTTTTTTGCTTTTACTGAATTTTCAAAGACTATGAAACATACTACTCATGCATAGCCAAACCCTCAAAAAAGAAAAAGAGAATAACTTTCACAGCAAAAACCTTTACTCAGAACACCAACAAACAACCCTTTTTTTTTTCCCTTCAAAATGTTTGCATGAAAAAACAAAGCAGAACCCACAAAGGGTTCAGCGCTCTTAGAAAACTCCTTAGTCAAGCAAATCTCTCACCAGACTCAATGGGATGTTGTCATGTGGTTTGCTATGGGCTAATCTAAAAGGGATAGGGCAGGGGAATCATAACCAAAGTGGATTTCCAGAGGACATCTTGCCTGATGCAGTCAAAATTCAGCAAAGCTGTGCATGCAACAAAACACAACAGTTTCACCAGCCTGTGGAAAGCGTAAACGCCCTCTTACACTGAGGTTTCTAGCAGTGTCAGAGACTTAAGTCCACAGCACATTGGCTGCTGCAGTGCTTAATTTTTAAGTACCTTGCCAACTCTTGGAACTTGTTGTCCTGGTTTGGGGTATCTGGGTTTCCTAAAGCAATGCCCAAAAGAAGAGAGAAAGATGCCTAAGCATAGGACCTGCAATAGCCAGCATGCCATTCAGAGAATGGGACTTTCTGTCCTTTCTGCTAAAGCTGCTCCAATGTTAGGTAAAATTAATAAGACTAGAAGCCAGAGGTAAAACAGAATTTGTCTTCTTGTAGCACAGGAGATATGTTATGCCGTACCTGCATAGAGTCTCTAAGCCAGAGAGCTGGGGTGCTTTTTCCTGGATGCAGGAAGCCAACAAAAGATGTCACACAAAGCACACCAGCCCCTTGTGAGAGAGGATGTAGCACACAAACTGTTCACTTCAAATTAGTCTTCACAGGAATGTAAATGTCGTGTAAGCCAAAGAAAAAGTTATAAGAGAAAAAGCTTCAATACAACATAAAAACTACTTCCCCCCCTAAATTTTCAGAATCTTAAGTGAAAGGAAAAGGTAGTGAAATTGTTACAGATGCTGAAGGACAACTGAACATACTAGCATTCCCCTTTTCCAAAAAGTCAATGAGAACTTTATTGTAAAACAGCGACCTATTTACTGGTAGAAAGCCAGCTCAAAAATATGAAATTCTTAGTTTACTAATGCTGATTACTGCAATGGTATCTGGTTGCATATGAACAGCAAGAATTTGACACTACTACCTTTTGGTTTAAGGGGGGTGGGAGTTCTTTTTAGGACTCGAGAATACCTAAGTCTGGCGTCACAGGTACCAAGAACCTACAACAGAGATTTGTCCCATTTCACCAACAAAACTCTGAGCATCTTAGGCGTTCTTTGGTGTAAGGGAACTCATGTCTCAGAAAGGTCAAGCACAACCACTGGGAAGTTAAAAATCCAATGCAGTGGGATAGGATTTGGGTAGGAACTTCAGTAATGGGTAAGATTTGGGTCCAGGTTTACAGAGTAGAAGAGTGAAAATTAGTTTGTGTTTGACAGCAGCTACTGAATTCTGCTGTCACTGATCAATGCTTTCCACTCTAAGTAGGGTGTGTTGTAATACCTCATTTATCTCTCCTTCTAGTAGCAGGCATTTATGAGCCTCGATCATCACAATATTTGAAAATAGAAGTAGCTATTTCCCTCTCTGGATTTTCTTTCTTCAAGACAGTTAGTAGAAAGGTTTGATACTTTTTCTGGTTCCTTACTTCTGTATTGGCTAGCTTGCTTCTGTGATTTCCATGCATGCAGGGAACAGTTGGTATGCTCTACACTGTAGGATATTGAAAGAACGTACAGTATACTTTCCAAGATGACAATCAGCATCAATGATTTCCAAAATTTGGGTATTTTTGCAGCAGGAAAATTGTTTTCTGAGGATTACCAAAATAAAATGCCTCTGATTTTGTTCTCTTGGATCCCCAGCACAGGATCTTTTATTTAAAGACCTTACTTCATTACTGTCACTTATCTACTAGAACCAGATTTGTTAGACACTCAAGGCATGCAGTTGGTTCCTCCAATTAAGACAGAGGGACCTGAAAAAACCTGAGTTAAGAAGACTGTTGCATCTGAGTTGAAGGATTAGCTGAGCTGAATAGATTTGAAGAGAATCTTGTTTTCAGTAGTGATATTTAAAATATTGTTAATGACGTAATGCAAAAGCTTATCAGTAAAACAAATAATGTTTGTCATATATATTTAGATCACACTACTATATATCTTAGCACATACAGGTCACTCATATTCAGTTGAAAAATTCTGAGGAAATCATTAGGATTTGCTCGTATATGACCCATTTGTTATATAACTCAGTTATTTGTCCATTCTTGGAGGTTTCCGTATTTTTTCATCATTATCTCTTGAATGCAGAAAACTGTTATGTTCATGCAAAATAAACCAGTTTTCCAAGCTCTTGCTTCAGCTATGTCTTAAGTAATCACTTGCCCCCAAAGTGAAAGCCTTGGAAAAATTTAAAGAACAGCTCCAAAAGTGGTGGTTTAAGGTTTGGGAACCAACCAGTAAAGAGCATACCTCTTACTGACAGCAGCCTTCACTGTCTTGTGACTCAAGGTGCCTATCTTGGTGGGCATTTTATCCAACTGTGAAAGGATATGCTGTCTTTTTCCTGTAATATTGCTTGCTGCCCTGCACGTCCTATGCCTCCTACTGATGAAGTTGTTTGAATGTTTTCTGAATATAATTTCTGTACTGAAAAAATCACATTTTGCCATACCTATGCGTAGCTCCCAAAGACTGTGACAAGTTCATTCACACTGGTATATTTCCATGGAAGTTGAACATTTGTTAATATGCTATACTTGTGTAGACTTTTAATGGCTGTCAGATGTTTCTCCTGTGCTAATGATAACAAAAGCTCTGTTGCTGTGTTCATAAATTTAAAGAGAGGGAAAGGAGTGGTTTAACATTACTTAATAATTCACTGACTTCTTCGTCTTCCTTTCTTCATCTCTAATGTCCAGTCTCTGCTACCAAATTCATGTTGTCTATTATATATCTTGCCCACGTTGTTCAACGAATTTTTAACAAGGCTGTGGCAAAAAGTATAAAATGGTACTTTACCATATGAAAGAAAAGCCAAATCCTTTCTTTCTTTCTTTCTTTCTTTCTTTCTTTTTTTTTAATTTTCTACTCCCTTTCTCTCATTCTTGCGCAGCTTCTCTGGTCTCTCATTATGTACAGTATATTATGTTAGAAAATGTCTCCATAGCAGTAATACACCACATCCACAGTCAGCTCTTGAAGTGTCCACTTTCATGATGATAGGAACCAGGACAGCCAGTGAAGCCCTGATCTTTTATAGTCCTGCTGTTAAAAGTACAGAATGTCTTCATGTCTCCATCATGTGACAAACATAAAACAGTAATAGGGCTCACTTCTGAAAGCAGTGCTTAATTAAAACAATATTTGCACCATTATTTTATTTAATAATAAAAAACAATATGGAAAACTTTTAAACTATTTGAAACACTTCTGTAAAAAATAAACCTCTTGAGAGTAGATCTAGTCCTTCTCACTAGTATAAAATATTTAACTGATTGCCTTCAAACATTTTTAATAAGGATCTTGAGGATGTCACATCATCTGAGAAAAAAAATGACACTAGGATTTCTCTAGGAAAAAAGAAGGGATCAAAAATAATCTTAAATGGAAATGTTCTTCTAACCTGTGATGTTTTTTCGCATAAATATTATAAACCTCATACTTTGAAGACAAAGCTTCGTGTACCACAAATTGCCTGGAAATGTAACATAAAAAATCTTCTTAGCACAAGACAGTTGCATTAATTAATCTCCATGCAGAGTGGATGAAGCATGGTATAACCAGAGCTGGGTTTGAATAGCAAACAGTGAAGTTCTAAGTCTGAAGGAAGGTGAGAGGTAAGTCCAAAAGACAGTGCACAAAAATTTTACTCAAGAAATGTCATTTTTCAGAAAAGCTGTGTTTTCATGAGCGACTATTGGCTGGATAAAAAAGTTACGCATACAAATAATATTCTAATACCACTGCTCTTTACAGCAGTCAGAGGCATCTTTACAGTACAAAGAAACAGTTTCTCTGACTTCTTAAGTTTTCTTTTGAGTGTATCTTCTTCCCTTCGTTATAGAAGGACTATTACGAATAGAAGGTCTATTCATAACAGACCCAATTAACACCAAAAGATCTGCATGCCTAACAAGAGCAAACAGCTTGTCAGAGAGCAGTGGGACTGGGCATCTTCATACGGGAAGGCAAGCCCAGAGCTGAAAGCAGCAGCAAGGCAGGTGGGGCGGTGGCTTTGCAGGCAAGGGCCCAGAACAAGAGGAGCAGAGCAGGTCTGATGCTGGTAACTTCATCAGCCGTGAGTCCAGTGATCACCAGGCAAATTCACAGTGATCAGACAGGTCTGAAACCATGAAGTCAAGTCTGGTCAGAGACTGAATCAGCAAAGTACATGGCCAAGCGCTGGCACAGCTGCAGTATAGTTCAAAGACACACTGCCTGACCTTATCTGCAGCCCCCAAGCAAAGCAGGGAGCCCCAGTGTTGCTTCTCGGTGCTCTTCCTCAGCACTTTTCACAACAGCGTGATCCCAGGTTACACAGCTCCACCGTATCAGAACTAGCCTTGAGCACAAGCAGCCAAACCCATAGGAGGGGTAAAATAGCTAGGACACTGGGCCCCAGCAAAGCTTCTGGATTCCCATCAGGTTCCTCTAGGAAAAAGACTTTCCCTTCATTTCATGAACTTCGTAACTTGTATTTTATGTATCTTATTCTGAGAACTTATTTAGCCATATCTCCCACTTTGTAACTTCATGGTGATGTAGCATAAGCATACCTAAGGACAAGCAATTGCATAACGAAGTGTTTTAAGATCCAGAACTGGAAAACTTATCGAAAAGCATTTCTGGTTCGGTCAGTTTTTAATGGCTTACTTGGTGCACATTCATTTGAGGTACATTGTATTCTGTTTTCATTTGGCAGAACCAAGAGAAACCAACACAATGTCTATGGTTGGAAGGAATTAGCCCCTGCAGTGGGATAGGGAATTTACTTTTGGAGCCATCGCCTGAGATGAGAGCAGGAAACAAAGGTTTCTTTTCTTGCACTTTTGATGTTTACCTCTTTCTCCTTTTAAACTGAGGCCTATTAGGTAGCAAGAAGGATAATTGTCAGACAGAAAAAAACTCTGTGTCAGGCTGCCCCAAGATGAGACAGAAATCCTCATGTCTGGAGAAAAAGAACATTTTTTCCCTCACTCACATTTCATCTGTTGGATATAAGAGAAAGAGAAAAACCCTCAGGCATATCTTTTCTTCCAGAAGGCCCAGCGGAGATTTTTTTTTCCCTCCTGAAGCTGGAGCATAGCTAGAAAAAGGTGGGATGAAAGTCACGGAATCCTGTGCCTTACAGCAGTGTTTAAGACATCTATTTTTCAACCTTGCAACTAGTCCAGTAGAAAACATATGAGCTGGACATGCTTTTCAAAATTATCAGGAGGAGGTGCTGAGAGTGCATAATGTTTCCCAGGATCATCGTTTTGCAAACATCTACAGAAAGACATAGTGATGAAGAAATCAGAAGTCCATCAAAATTGTGTTAAATCTCAACTATTTAACATCTCTTTCTTGAACTATAGCATTATTGAATTAGTAGAAATGTTAAATGCGTATGCTATGTGTATGAAAGGAGCGATCAGAGATGTGGAAAACAAGCTAGCTACAACTCTCAGAGTAATGATGCTTCAGTACTTCTACTGCCATGACTGGGGCTACCTGCATGAGCAAGAAGTAGAAACTAGTCTGCAGTGGGTAATGCTCTCCTTTAAAATGTCATTCATTTAAGTCTTTCTTTCTTTGTGGTGTATATATAGTTCTATTCAGATAATTTGATGCAGGCTAAATGATCTGCAATTGAAACACACAGTAAAGCTTTTGCTTGGCTTTAATGTAAAAGTTGAATTCATCTGTCCCAACACTTTGATGACAAAAAGATTTTGAATACCTCATATGCATGGATAAGTAACGAGCACAGTACCCTCCTCTCCCTCTCAGTTTCTATAACATAATGACCCTTCTACACTGACACTTTGCTGAAAAAAATTCAAATAGCCAGTTCAGCAAACCAGGTGCAGTCACAGGATGTGACTATTCTTTGTTAGACACACTGCGAGAATAGTCCTTAGACCAGCCAATGAGACTGGAAACAGGCTTGGGTGCATAAAACAAAAAAATCCAAAGCTGAGCCTATAAACAGCTCCGTGTTTTTTATTTAGCTAATTTAATTACATGAACTTAAAACAGACCAAGTGTGTGCAAACAGCAACATTCTTCTATAACTTGATGCATTTTAAATGCTGTGAGTGTTTTCTTGTGGGAGAGAGAAGAGAGGCACACTGAGCTCTCTCTGAAAGCAATTAAATACTAATAACAGGGGGTGACATCATGCTGCATGACTTCTTCAATTAGAACACCAAGTCATTTCTGGCTTAATCATTCCCACTTGTTAATTTGTTCTCTAGAAGACTTAACAGACCTGCTTCTTGCCCCTATTTAAAATAGGATTTCTGATTCTGACACCTTTTAAACAGAATTCCACTTGGATGCAGCCTTCTGTTAAAACAGAATCTGGTATTTTTCCTACAGCAGAACAAGACGTCAATAGCTCAGATGAAAAACTGATACAAATTAATGAACATGAGTGCTTTCATTTGCTATTTAGCAAGAGTATGGACTGAATCCTCCTCTTACTGAGATTAAATAGAAGTTTTGCCACTGGCCACAGTAGAAAGCAAGTGTAGCTCAGTGTATGTAAAAATTATTATACACCTTGCCAAGTGCTTAAGTTTGTAAGAAAATTGTTATTTTATGTCAAATCATGTATTCAAAGTATTTGAGGGGAATAAGGAGAAATTGTAACACTGAGCATTTAAAGAATGTTACTAGAATAGGGATAATTAGGGATATTCCTATTAATTACATGGCAGTAAGTATGTGATTTGAATCTTGCTTTGCATAAGTATTTTTGGTTCTATACTATTTTCACTCTTAAAAGGTTATTCTTAAAGTGTTTTCCACATTAGGCAAAATAAGGCAGTATAAAAACGTCTAACCCGAAGCCTCTTCCCATTCTCTAGTCTTATTCATTAATATTGACGTGTTACTGTAGCCTTCCGTTTTTCAACTGGTTGTGCTCTAGATCTAAATGGCTGATGCTGCAGCTACCTGAAATCCCCACCTATTTCAAAGGAAATACAGCAACAAGTTACTACCCTTTTCCTTAAAGTTTAAAGTAATGAATAATTGCAGAAAAATAAATTTAAGACCAAATCTTGTTTCCATCCTCAAACCAGGTTTGATTTTTAGAAGTAATTTTTGATTGAAGTCATTGCACCCTATCGATTCCAAAATCCCTTCTAATATTCAACAGGCCTCTCTGATAGTTATTACAGCTCTTAATCTTGTATATCCTTTTGAGTGATTTGACAGTGCTTGTCAGGGTAATTGCTTACAAGACTGTAAGAACTATAATCAGGCCTGTCAGGTGTATTGGGGCTTGCCTGAGCTGAACATATCCTGGACAGTGTGAAACTGAAGTCGGCTCCATCCTGATCTAAGTAAAAAATTATACATATGACAATCTTTTACGAAAACGTAAAAAGAGAAAGGGAAGAATTCTTCTGAAAAAAAGGAAAGTCTCAGGAAAAATACAGGTGGTTGAATGAGAACAAATGTCAGCAGCAAAAGAAAAAAAGAACTGGATCCGTGATATATTTGGAGGAAAGAAAATACATCATTGTATTGGAAAGGAATCTGGCAGACTTTTTAATACAATTTTCAAATAACCTTTTTCATGAAATTTAGTAATATCAATAACTTTTAAATTAAATGTAGATAAATGTAGGCAAAGCATCAACATTTCAAGACCTCACCTGAACTGAAGCATCTGTCTATATTTTTAAAGGGTATCTTCAGTTCTTTTACCTGTGAAAAACTTTAGAAACTTAAGCTAATAAGCTCTCCATAAAGCCCTGCAAAATATGTACTAGTATCCCCATTTTACAGGTGAAGAAAGATTAAGTAGCTTGGCTCAGACCAGAAGAAAATGATGTATCGGAGCCAAATTAGAGATTTATAGTTTCTAGTTCTGCACTCAGACCGTTAAATCACATCTCTCAGTCCAGCCATCACTATTAACAAACTATCTTCCAAATTAACAGTGAAACATGATCTCGCAGACCTTCTGCAGTGTCCCTCTTCTCACTTCTTCCTTTTTCACCGGAGCGCTCACAGACTTTATTTCCTAGTGAGAGCTGAAACACTGAGATCTAATTTGAGTATTGATATTAATGTGTAAAAGTCCCTGCGCAACAGAAGTGATCCAGAGCTTTCTGTAGTGCAGAAGGTCGTGCATCTGGCATCTGCACCTGGTGAAAAGCTATTCAAAAGAAAACAGTAGAGCCATTTTCCAACGGCTACATATGTGCCTCCCACAGAGAGCTGCAGCTTCTGGCTCGGGGTAAGGACAGGAACTCTGTTACCGCTCTGTATTTTTTCAACGTGAAAAACTATTATACCAATTTAGGTGGCTCTTCATTACTAAGTAGCTCGGGCTGTAAGGCTGCCTTAAGTCACCTTTCCTCCCAGTTAACAGTGGGCAAAAGTCTCTAGCAGTCATCTTCATTAAGCTTTATTGTCTTTCATCTTACAACAGAGTGTAGAAATAGAAATGAAAATGTGCTCCAGTTAGACAAACAAGTGCCCGTATTGTTTCAGATTACTAAAAGCAATAATTCAGTCAACAGCTTCTAAGATATTTGTTTCTTTCTCATATTCTCCTCCGTCTTATCACTTATTTTTGTGCAGCCATTTTATTTCCACTTGAGCAGGGTGGGAGAAATCCTAATCCCTTTGCAGTCAAAGGCAATGGTGAATATACCCTTTGCTGCAAGGTTTTATCAAGTGCATATGCGTGCAGCACACAGTAAAAAAGCTTCTTGCTATTTTATAGTATTACAAATGTACTGTCTTTCTATCTGTGAGACATTTATCTGCTATACACTTCGCAGCAGTAAATCTTCAAGTATAAAGGGAGAAATTGGTCTTGGCATAATTCCAGTGGAGTAATTAGGGTGACACCAGGACTGAGTTTGTCTGGCAGCATCTGGTTCAGAAGTTGAGAACCATCTTGCCAGGACTTGAAGACGTGAAGAATTTACCACAAGAAGAAAATTAACACTTTTTGGTTCCTTCCCTAGGCTTGCCATATCCTACAACGAATATCATTGGTGGGTCACGGTTGAATGTCAACTGTTTGATGGGAAGCACAGTCTCATTGCACAGAGATATACAATGTACTGTAATGTGAAGAAGATACAAATCTTGACTTAGAAAAGCTCAGAATATAGGGGAGAGGAGAAGAGAGGTAGGGAGTATGTAGACAGAGATGGACAGATAGATTAGTTATGATAACAAATTACACTATGGCCACTTTGTTTGAAAGACTGCCTTCTTGTAAATGGAGAGTTGCTCCGCTGAGGCAAGAGACGTCCCTGTGGAACAGGGGGAGAATTTTCCTGAAGAAGTGGGGCAAAATGCCTCATACCTTTGCTTGTTGGGCAGGCTGAGGAGAAGTCAGGTCATAGCCTACCTCCAAGCCCTGAGGTCTGGATTCTCTCCCACCCACCACAGCTGCTGCTGGGCTAAGGAGAAAGCCAGGCCCAGATATTCAATTCCTGTTTAGTAGTGGGTAAGAGGAATTGCTTCCAGCTTTTCTGCCAAGGTGGAAACCACAAGAATTTTGCCAGCTGTGGCAATTGGTTTCAGCCCCATCCGTCTCATCCTTCATTAAGTTACTAGAGTTGGTAAGATCAAGGGACTGAGTTTGGAAAAGATTTTGGAAAAGCCAAAACTTCCCAGAGCCTTGGCATAGGTAGTCCCTGGATGTGAAGTGCAGGTGCTGCAGTCGTGTTCAGTGCAGCTGGGGGCACGGTTCAGCTGACTCACTGGGAGATGCTATAGCATTGTCTTGCAGCTTAGCCGTGCAGAGTGTGTCTCTATGCCTTGAGATTACCCTTGTCCCACCTTTTACATGACAAAAGTTGGGAAGCTAGACTATTTTTAGGATCCTGAGAGGAGAGTGGGGGCAGCGCCTTCAGAGCCACCCAGGTGCTGTGTCAGCAGAAGTCTTTTTGCCAAGCAGTGTGGGCTGAATGCTTATGTAATTTTAAGAAAATTGTGAACTCTGAATTTCATCATGTGCTTGTGTCTCTGGTTTGTTACTTCTGCATTTGCATCAGAGATGCTGCACCAAAGCAAAGACCACAAAACATGAAATCTTTGAGATCCTCATGGGTATGTTACTGTTCCAAGATAAATGTATCTTTATTTTACCCAGAGTCCTACCTCAAGCGCTGATTGAGAACAGTTTATAGAGGCGTAAGTATTGAATTGATCTAAGGGCAGCAAAGACCCCAGAGAAAGTATAACAAAGTTTACTGTGTTGTTTATATAATTAAGATTCTTTTCTAGCATCAAACTATAGCTCCAGTTATAAAAAATCTCAGTCACTGTTTGACTTGGTATGAACAGAAGAAGTCAAATTCAGCCCTAGCACAAACATTCAAATTCCACTGAAATCAAGAGACATTGTTGCCACTTACACCATGGCTGAATTTGGTCTAATGATTTGCAGAGCACCAAAGCAGCTGCCACTGCAAATGCAATCACTATTTATAACAAATTATTACTTTTATTGTACTAGCACCTGGTGGAGCCACTTGGATGTGAAGCTCCCTACAGTCAACACCATTGCATGTTTTAGAAGGAGAACATCCCCCATTTTATATTTTCTAAGTGGACAAGGAAAGTGCTACAGTTTTGTCCAAGGCCACCTGGAAAGCTTATCAAGTTTGGAATAGTTGCATTCTTGTCTTCTTGAAATAGTCTGTGACTGTTCACTCAACTCCTGTTCAGGTTTTGAGTAACACAGAGCCTGTGCTACGGCCAATGTACACTGGGAGCAACGCCACTAGGTCCATGGGAAAGCAACACGTAGGCAGGACATGATGGCCAGGAAGGGCTAAAGTCGTTATGCAGCCATTATCATATGCAGCTTGCTGTCTCCTGCAGCCATCATCCTTACRTTGGTTGTCTGGCAGTTTCTTCAGAATCCACTGACTTATGGAAATGGTATAGACCCAGCTTCAAAGCTAGAAGGTATAAATATGTCAGCTTAGCTAAAAAGCTTTTGAAGTGCATCCAACAGCAGCTGGACTGCTGAGGCTTTCATGGTTGCCGGTGTGATACATGGGACACCCACTCCCTGATGGCAAAGGAAAGGTGAGTACTCCCACCCTCACTCAGTTAGGTAATTAATTTGCTCATAGGCATGCGAGTTACAAGTTATGAATTAGAGAACTTGTGAGTTGGAAACCTCATGAAGGAAGTGATGAATTAGTGAATTCATGTATTAGACTAGTCTGTACAAAGGGGATTGAGCCTTTGTTTGACATGTTAGTTCATTTTCTTTCCTAATGAGTCATAGAATAAAGTTCAGTTTACAGAATACCTTGTCCTGTAAATTTGAGAGATACAAATAGACGGTGACAGCTGATGTAGTTTACTATAACTGTTATTTCTGTGCAAATATTAGCTGAATGCTTTTGTTGTACAATGCATTTTGTGCATCCTTTGGCAGGGCAGGAAGAACATTTTGAGCTAAAGTGGATCTTTGCACCCACTCTGTGTGCCCGTACACCATCCAGATCCACAAGATGCAGGTGAAGTTTCCATTATCATGGCTTGCAATCAGTGTGGATGCCTTACACTGTGCTCTTAGAACTAAATGGTGTTCATGTCAACAGAAACGCTCCCATTGATTTCATCTGCATCTAAGCATGGTCAGTCAGACGTAGCTGGGTGCTGGATGATGTTTCCTGTAGGCTATTGCCAGCAGCAGCCCTGTGGTGATAGCCAGGACAAGACCCAGCAGCAGGCCTCCATTTCTTCAGTCCCAGCTAAATTTGTCTGAGTTTGTGCTTGGTCATGTCATGGACAAGGTGAAATCAGCCACAACAGGTTTTGCTTCTTGGAGAACAATATAAGATGTTTGTCCTTCACCAGGCCATCGTCTTCCCTGGACCTGGCTAATGTGATACTCTTGTGGGGTCGCTTGTCACAGCAGTGGACCACAGGCAGAGCTCTAATCTGAAGCTGAGGTTTTTCGTCCCGTTCAGATGACATAAAAGTCCCCTGAGAACAACARAAGTGGTACAGTTCTGTCGGTACTTCCAAACATACAATACCCAATAATTAATTAAACACTGATATTCCCATGTTGGCCTTCAAACTGAGTGAGCAATTAACTCTCCTTTTTTCAAAAAGAGCATTTTCTCGGGTTCGAGTGAGACTGCAGCCTGTGATTCATCTAGGGCTTTCACAAGAAGCCAGTGAGAAAAGAAGGATCCTTGAGTCACTGTAAACATACTTCCCAGATGCCTTACGCTTCAGCTGGGATTTGTACAAATGGCCTTTCAGTCTAAATGGACCCCGCTAAACTGCAGTGCAAAGCTGTCTCTGTTGCATTTTCTGTTTGTTACCATGAGCAGTAGGTTGACAGCTTGATTACATTTATGACGTTTAAGGAGCCAGGATTTTTCTTCTGTTACAAGAACAAAAGAAATCACTTGCTTTGAAAGAAAAGAGCCTGAAAGTCCATTTTTAGTTTGAGACTTAATCAATCGCTCTTCATTAACCTTTTATTTTAGAGATTAGAGGAAATTATCTCAGACTAAAGTGAAGTGGTTATGCATTACCATGAAAAAACGTGGTATTCCATGCTAGCCACCATTCAAGGACTGCAGTCAAAACTAAAAAGAGTAAATGTCACCAAGCCATAATTTCTGTTCACAGCTGTAGACTGATTGAAATGCATGACCTTCTTGCACTACAGGTAAGAGGCAGCCTTTCTTCAAAGGACACGGCAGATCCAAGGAGTGAGACACATATAGTGTGTGACTCAAGTAAGAAGTAATGAGCTTAAAAGGAGGTGTAATTCAAATAGTGGTTGCAGTGTATTTTAAAACTAGAGTCTGCCTTCGCTGCAGTCTCAGAGCTCCCACTGAAGTCTATAAAGTGGGCAGTAAATAATGGAAATACTGGACTTGATCTTCAAGTCACTACTTCAGGAAGGGCAAAAACCCTGACTAAATTCACAGTGAAATGGGTCTGTTCAGCAGGACCTTTTCTGGAGAATGAATAAAGCATATCATTCTATACTGATTTTAAATGGTTAATCATATCAGCAATCCTTTTGAATAGTCCTTTTACTTATCAATCAGATTCATCTTTTTTAGGAAAAAGAATCACTTCGCTGGAATCAAAAGAAAAATTCCCGTCAGGAGAGGTAAGAATGTGTCCATTACTAGCTTAGTCCAGACAACCCTGTCCATTTTACTTAGTGTCTGCTGCCTCTTGCCAAAATTTCTTCCTGGCTGTGAAAAGAGAGGCAAGACTTGGAACGGTTGGAGGGGACTGCAGAGGTGATAATCTTTATGGAGATTCTTAAATCTTTTCCACACTTAATAAATCTGGCATTGTCATCTGGTAATGTCCTTTTATGTAATATGTCATTCAGAATTTATCAGGAGACCCTGCTGCTTACGATGGATGCACTCTTTCCTAGCATACTAAAACTATATATTTATATAAAAATACAGTTTAATTATCATATAATTCCCAGAGCAGGTAAAGACTTACCTGGTAATACCAATTACATCCTTCCTCTGACTTCCTCTCTCTACTTAACTCACAAAGTACCCCTTCCTTCCGAATTCAAAAATGAGTGCTCAGCAGTCTGGTACATATTTTATTAAGTAAAATAAGTTTGTTTCTATTGCAATAATTGTTCAGAACACAGAAACAAGGCTCCATTACAATAAAATCTCTAAAGCAACAAGAAGTTCTTGAAGATGATGGTAATTAAGCCTGTTTTGCATTGTCACGAGCAGGGAGGAGAAAAGAACATGGCAAAGGTACATCAATTTTACATGAAGTTAGTTTTGGTTTCTGCAGTCACTGGGTCACAGCTGGCTGCTTGCTTATGTAGGGACAGATGTCAGTCCTCCAGGGACACCTTAGCAAAAATACATTTATAAGTCTTAATGAAAAACATCTAAAGCACCGCAAGAGAAAAAAACTGACATTTTCCTGGAAATGGTGAGCCAAAAGCAAAGGCGGCCATCTGTTTATTGTCTATCAACAGAATAAACATATATTTTCCTGTGAATCTCAAGTCATTAACTATTGCAATTCTACCTATTTCTGATGCTCTAATTTTAATTTCCATTGACATTCATTTTTCAGTCTTGTCTTATTTCTAAGCAGAAAGAAGCGGGACCAAAATCATAATTATCTCCATGTGCAAATACATGCCTCTGTTTTCTATTTCTACTCTCTTTGCAGGCTAATAAATGCCATTTAATATTTTCAAGATTATCTATTTTAAACATAATGAAGTATATTTTAAGCAGTTATTTCAGATTAAGCCCATAGATAGTCTCTACCAGATCTGGTTGTGGAAGTTAAAGATGGCATCCACTTCTTTTTTTTGGCTGCCATTTCTTTGCCAGACCTGGTAAATGGCAAACCATCCTTAATCTACTCCGGGCAAAATCAGGCAGCTTAACATCAGCAGTTTATGAAAACCTGGCCAATAAGTGGTGATGAACAATTTGAGATTATTATTATCGTCAGCTAGAACAGTTATTTGCGTAATGAATATTCAACCAGGAAATAAGAAAAAGAACAGTTTTTACATGTTTATACAAAAATGTTGTGAATGCCAAATCCCAGAATGATGCATTCCTCTGGCCAATCTAATGTTTTTCTGTCTTGTAAAAGACATGCATTGCTTAGTAAAAATGATAGTTCCTGTGTTACTGCTACACGTGTAAATAATGACAGACGCTACAGTAACTCGGCAAATAGAAAGTAAGATAAATGTGTTTTTAACTTGGGTTATCATAACCAATTTTTTTTACATAACATAAACATAAATAATATCCAATAGAGCAAGCTTCCTGAGTGTTGTTAAACTGTTGCTCCTGATTGCACGATGTATGAATAGCCACAACTAACGCTTTATTCATAGTTTGTCTTTTGCATAATAGCTGTGCCAAAAATAGTGATAGTTGTCTTCCAACTATTTTCTAAAATCCATTTTTCTATTTCAAGGCATTAAACTATTTTACAAAATATGCATTAATTGTGAGTAATTGAGTTTTTTAGCTGTTCAGTAACGAATCACACACTAAGAGCTGTGTTATTTCTGCTGCTCTGGTTTCAACTAATTCATATCACATTGTTGCTGATGCCAGATTACATGAGTATGCAACAATATTTCTGACAATACTTATAATTCCTAATTTAAATGTTCATCTCCATGAATAGTTCTGAATGGGACTTTTAAATTAATTCTTTTGGGCCACTATAACTTAGTTGCCTGAGTGGTAATAGAAGGTCAATACAGATGAGGGGGAGATAATATAAAACTGAAGAAGGCATTGCATGTTTTTGTACTCATCCATTCAGTTCTGTAGAACTGTATGGCTATCTTGGAAATATTTACTCCTTATTCTTAGGATTTAAAACTATATATAAAGACAGGCTACAAAAGAGAAGCCAATATAGGAATCTTGCCTGGGGCATACAGGGATGGTCTTACACCTGATCGTGAGCCAAAGCTCAGAGTTGAGCTGTAGAGATGTAACTGGCAAGAGGTGACAGGCTACAGAAGTAGCTAATTTAGCAGTGCAAAAATAAACAAGGAAAATAAATCTGGGCAAAGCGGTATGACACTTGCTTTGGGCAGGCTGTACTGGATGACTCCCAGAGGTCCCTTCCAACCTGAATCTGTAATTCTGTGAATGTGCAAAGGAAGCAGCAATAACCTCCATCAAAACTATGCTAAAGCAGAAGACAACTTTACAACAAGTTCTTCATTCCAAACTGTTTTTGTCTGCAGCAAGGTTTTGTTCTTTGAAAAGTATTTATGTTTGAAGCTGCTTTTTAGCCAAATTCAACTCTTTGCTTTTTGCATAATCCATTCCTTGTGGATTTCACAGTAACCATTTTGAAGGGTGAAAAGCATTCTTAAAAGCATCCTCAAAACTGTTTCTAATTTGAGCATGTAGCAAATAACTTGAACATGAGTGTTACAGACTCACTGAACTTAAACATGTGAATAATCAACAGAACAACTCAGAAACTGAAAGTTAAAACCATATTTAGGTGTTAGGTTTGGATTACAGCTCTGGAAGGCAGTGGGAAACAGCATCATTGCTCCCCTTTTGAGTCTGAGGAATAGCAGTCTTTATCGTAAGGTAAACGGTTTGTGTACTCTTAACCCCCAGAAGATAGGTGGAAGCCTAGGAAGAGTTTGGAGGAATTCCTGCAAGGTTCTCCAAATAAGATATGGTTCCTAGCCATCAAAAGTTATGAGCTTTCCAAGCCAGAGAGAAATTTTGTACATTAAAATTAAATAGACACCCTGTTGGATATAATAAGCAGAAGAAAAATTTAAGCGTCAAATCTGCATTACAAATATGATAATGTTAAGTAGATGTTTATGGTGTCTTAAGTGAAAAATAACCTTGTACCCAGGAAACTAAATGAAGGCTTAAAAATGGCAGGTGAAAAAAGATATTACTTCTCAGCGAATCCTTAAAATCGGAACAACTCAGGTTAAGTCTGTGATCAACCTTATCTAGAATCATACAGCTCACACTCCTATAGTGATACAGAAACTAATTCACAAAGAGATCTGAAGTAAGATGTGAAGTTTTGGAGAATATGACTTATCAAAACGCCCAAATCTGTAGGACAAACTACCATTCTTATACAGTATAATTATATGTCAGACTATCAAATTGTCTCAAAACATCATGACTACAGAGCAATCAACAGTGCTGTAAACAGTTAACCCCAGTTGATCCCAAACTGCTGTCATGTCAGAAACAGTAGAATTATGATAGAGATTTAGCAGTCTTCTGATCATTTGAATCTCCTGAACATTTCTGAGCAAGCAATTAGTTGGTTTCTGGATCCATCTGATGAGGGGAGAAAGCTGTACGTTCTCCCAGCCTCAGTGGGTTATCACTAAGACAAAGGAGTTCCTGAGAGGGCTGAAGAGTGAGACTGGCAACCCAGCTTTGGTGTCACTGGGCACAAGATCAAAGTAGAAATTTTTGGGTCTCTGGGAGACCCACGATTGCTCAGAGTTGCAATAGGGATGGATTTGGTCACTCAGCATCTTATAGTTTAAAGACTCTCTGCATCTCTTCCATCTTCAGTGCCCAGGCTCTGATGAAGGTTAGACACCATAACCTGGGAGGAAATCTAGGGTTTCCTCTTGAATCTTTACATCCATTTATTTTACTGATATGCATACCAACAGTTGCTTTACTTGAATTTGATCTCCTACTTTTACAGAAATAAAGCAAAAATAGAAAGGGAAAGAGAAAGGATAATTTCAGTTCCTAGAACATCCACTTGGCAAAAGCCATCTGGTATTTATCTATGTCATTAATTGACTTCACAGCTGAAGACTTCAAAGAGGAGCTGTGTGGGAACTGGAAATTACGTTATTTCAAAATTTGTTTTCATTTTAACTCAGATCAATGTGTTATATTCAGGAAGTTCTTACAAAATCAGAATTTCAATAAATAATTTCAGTCTTGTAGTATTACTTTAAGAGGGTATCAAAATATTCCTTCTTAATTTTGATATTTTTCTTCTATTTTCTAGTTTAGTTGATAAAGTCTTTTTCAAATGGGCTTTCCAGTTTCTATTAAAAAAATCAAAATATTCTCTTCAAACTTCTGAAATATTTCGCACTGGTTTATTCTGTTCTCTTCCAATGGGCTGCCTTCCAAATCACCACATTCCCATGTTTCAGTGCAGATTGAATGCCACTTTGTTTCGCTGGAAAATTTTGCAAGATCTGCCTACAGGAATCAGCTGTCTAGAAGATGCTGTTAAACACTGTTTAAAAGAGGAAGAGAAGTTCTAGAGATATTTGTGCTGACTGCCCCTCCTCGTTATTGGTTGTCATCACCGCAATTTCATGTGCACGTCCTGCGGGTGTTCCATCTGATCTGTGCTCCTGCCTGCTCAGTCACAGCCTCCTCAGGCACAAGTGACTCCACCTGGCAGCTTTCAGGAACATTTCTTTGAAACTGGGCATACGCTACCTGCGAAATTCATCTCCTTAGGTGATATTGCACAAAGAGGCTATGGTACACACCCAGTTTGCCTTTGTCAGCTGATTCTTACTAGAATAAATCAGTACTGCTTGTTTTGGTTTTGTCTCATTTTGTTTCAAACAAGGCAAAGCATGCCACTGTTTAGTAACAATTTACATTTCCATTGTCTAATTTTTACAAAAATATATATTTACCAGAGAGTTTAAGTTTTTCAAGTAAAGAAAAATATCATCTTCAGGGAAAACATAAGAGGTTTCCAAGTCATAGTTTTATTGGAAGTAAGAGCATGCAAAATTGCAGTGGAAGTTACTGCATGTTTTCAACCTCAGTGGAAGCCAATAGGTAGCCTTCATATTACAGCTGCGAAATACAAATATTTTATGTGATGTGTTGTTGTGATACAGTAATTTTATGCTTTCCACTTTACAGATCTGGAACGAAAAAAATTAGAGTCCAGTTTGTTCCCGTCACAAGAATTACTTGCAGAGCTCCTAGAAGCATATTCCACATGTGCCAGTGATGCATGCCAGAAACAGTAAATGAATGTCATTTATGGTGGCTCTGTTGTTATCTACAGCTACAGAGAGCACAGAATAAAGTTATGCTTTTGAAATTTTGTAAAGGATGTAATTATTTTTAAAGTTCTGTTTTAGCTAGAACGGGGCAGGGCCGGGGGGCAGAGTAAGAAATAGACTACCCCACAAGGGATTTTAAAGGAGTAGCTGTGATGAAAACACAGGCTTGAATTTAAAAAAGCTCCAAAGGGTTGTAGCATACACAGTAGCTGTTGCCAATGCTATGGTGTGTATATACAAATATACACTGATACACAGGACTAGATTTTTAAAGGAGTTTAGTATCCAGGTTTGGAACCATGCTTTTTAAAGGACTCGGCTCCAACTTGCCCGACATAGTTCTTTTGAAAGATAACCCGGTTCAGTTGCCTGAATGGGAGCTGAGCTCTTTAGGGCGTCTGACCCCAGCTGTCGGCACAGCACACTCAAAAATCTAGCCCCATAGCGCGTACGCGCACAGCACGCACTGCAGTGTTTGTAATTGTGTGTGACGTGAAGATGAATAGATAGCGGGACATTTGATTGTSATTAGGCAGATCGCATTCATTTTTAGCGAATGTTAAGAAAAAGCTGCTAAGAAAATCCAGCTGAGTCCCAGTGAATGTCTGAAACCGGTGTTCACAGCAAATGTGGGTGGGCGGTCCTGAACTGTTTATGTGTGCTGGCCGAGAGACAACAACACCAGGAATGCCAACGGCTGGAAGCCAGATGAGAAGGTACAACCAGCTTAGTGGGACAGGAAGTGTGCCTCTGGAAACAAACCTTATGAGAAAAAGTTACAGGTCAAAGTCACGTCATATGTAACATTTGGAGACCTTTCCTCAACTATCGTTTGACAAACTGCTGTCAAAATGCATGATTTATTAAAAATTGTAGTGATAACCAAAATAACTACAGTGCAACTCGGTATAAAAATAGAAGAAAGGGGGGGGGGGAGGGGAAGTTTCCCATTATTTTAAAATACATTCGCAAAGTTTTAAGTTAGAAAGGCTAGAGGAGTTGCTTCCAGGGCTAACACATTTCACAGTGTTTACAAGTTGTTAACTTTTCGTCATATACTCCTTCCAAGAAAAAGGAGAGGAAGCAGAAAGTCTCATTGAAACTATGTATTTCTTCACAAAAGCAAATGACAAAACTGTTCTCAGATTTCTCATAAAACCAGCGCCTATTGGGTTTCTTTGAATATTTGTTCTCTGGCTAGTTAGGCATGAAGAAAGGAAGTGAACCAGCACTCTTTTGTTGACAGCGTACCCATGCTGATGAGACTTAGATATCCTCCAGCCACAGCCCCCCACCAAAGGTAGCTCTCTTGAAGGATGACTCATAGGAGGGGACAAAGAATAAGCGCTGGGTAAGAATTTACTCTGTAATAAATTTTTACGTACTTGATTGGTCGGTACCTTTTTAACATGCTTTGGAAACAAACCCCAGTCATCTTTCTGGGAAAAGCAGAGTGCAGTAGTGACACACTGATATTTAGATTCTGACACTGAGAGAAGTTCAATTCTCTAGAGAACAGAAGAGACAAAAGAAAATCCATCTCCAGGCCATCAGGACTGCAGCCATAATTGAATTTTTTATCCAAGAGAGGGAATGAGGGCTTCTTTTCTTTTCTTTTCTTTTCTTTTCTTTTCTTTTCTTTTCTTTTCTTTTCTTTTCTTTTCTTTTCTTTTCTTTTCTTTTCTTTTCTTTTCTT
>JASVER010000103.1:1278024-1318327 GCA_030449065.1 Oceanodroma leucorhoa | reverse complement strand
CCTTTCCTTTCCTTTCCTTTCCTTTCCTTTCCTTTCCTTTCCTTTCCTTTCCTTTCCTTTCCTTTCCTTTCCTTTCCTTTCCTTTCCTTTCCTCTTTCCTTTCCTCTTTCCTTTCCTCTTTCCTTTCCCCTTGCCTCTCCTTGCCTCTCCTTGCCTTTCCTTGCCTTTCCTTGCCTTTCCTTGCCTTTCCCTTCCCACCAGCTACCTTAGCTTTCAAATGCAATATTGTAATTTTTTATAGTAGCAGCTTCAGCTTCCTGGAAGTTAAAACTAGAAAGAAAAAGAACAGTTCTGACTGGAGTTTGTTTGCTGGTATCAGATTCTCGAAATGTTCTGGCTTTGACTGGATGTGGGCAAGTTAATTAGGTTAGACAAGGGAGGGAAAGTTGTCTCTTTTTCTGAAATACTTGGCTTCAGCTTTCAATTTTTTTGCTCTGTGCAGGGTGAGAAGTCCCCCCACATACCTCCCTCTGTAGGTAACAATGAAAATAGCTATGGTGGCAGAGTAATAGCCATAAAGAAGACAAGAGCAACAGGCACGTGTTTGCTATGCATACGCAGCGTTATTCCATACAATACCTTCATCAATAAACTGCAATGCCTAGTTTTAGCTAGTAGGTCTCCCACTTGTCTCCTGGAGGTACCGTTCCATACCCAAGCAGATTGCACTGTTAGGAGGTTTTGTCTCTTTCTCTCCTTCCCTTTGGCTTGTCTTTGTCATTAATTTAATTTCACTCACTTGCCCTGAAATTGCATTTCTTCCTGGTTGCCTACCCTCTCAAAATGCTTTCAGTGTCTTGATGACCCCTTGTTGTTGTCTCCATTTAGACCTCAGAAGTAGTTCACAGAAGGTAGCACCTGTGGTCAACAAGGCCTCCCTGGGCTTGGTACCCAGAAATCCACCATTACTCTTCTTGTAAGACCAAGTGCCTAGTTTTTTTCTCAAGATATATGTATTCTATGCTTAACATATTTACTTAACTTGCTGGTCTAGAAATTTGCATAAGGATATGCCATTGAAAACTGACAGATTAAATTCTGCTGTCCTGCTACCAAAACGATCCACCAGTAACGATGCTAGATTCCCCAGGGAGAGAGTAAAGGTAGGTGTAATGAAATTCAGAATCTACTGTGAAAATAAGTTCTGCTCCAATCTCTTCAGATCAAACCTCCAATCCTTAAAGATTTCCAGGAGACCTGGTGTGTCCTCAGTCTGAGGTGGATTTTGAACTGGTAGATTCTGAACTGGTACAGGTGAGTCTACATATAACTGCAGGGTGATCCATGCAAAAGAAGTAGGAGTTTCAGCCAACCTGGGGTATTTTCACTATTCCTTGTCAGATCCTTTGCTCAGAGGATAAAAATCTGGAATAGTGATAGCTAACAGCAAGGAGGTGAATATATTTATTTAGTAGAAAATCCTCTTTTTTGAGCATACAAGGTCTTGGAGAGTGCTCTTCTTCAGGAGTGTAGGCTGAAAAATTGCCAGCACATACAGTCCTAAACCAAACATTGTGAGTTTTTTAAGCTGTCCTACTTTGATGTATTTGCCAAAGCCCCATTGTAGGATTCAATTTCCTCTGTTGTCATCATTAACGGTATCATTAAGTGTTTCAGGGGACCAAAAGAGTTGAGTGTTAGGTATTCAGAAATAAATGGAATAAAGACTGTTTAACTGAGATGAATTAAGCAGGAACTTTCAAAACAGTGAAAATTAAAAATACCATGTAGAAATGGTGTACATTGATACATTACTATATTATAAAGACTGAGAGTGTTGGTCCATCACAGTGCGTAAATACTACTATTTAACTGCAAACAGGTAGCAAAGGGGCAAGAAATTGCCAGCAGCGAAGACCTTCCAGGTGAGGGATTTGTTAGGTAAATTTATATGGATGAGTTCAGCAAACTTTTAGAATAGCTGTAAATAGCCCAACCTGATGTTTGATAAGGAGATTTTACCTGATGACTGAAAAAGAAAAAACAACAAAATAAATCTTTTTTCAACCCCGCTCAGAAAAACAGAACAACAGAAAGTTATGAAGGAGGTCTGAAAATTAAACCAAGAAAGAAGTCGGTGGGTATTTGACAGGGGATTTGGTTGAAGCCCTGGAGGGAGAAGGGTCCCTGCAGTTTGTCCTCTCTGGCATATTTACTTATAAATATCTGATTTACAATACACTAAACCCTCCCTTGCGTCAGTCTGTTTCTGAAGCATGGTAAACACAAAAGGATCTGCTGTAACCGTCCTTTCTGTGAAAAAAATAAAGAAGGGGAAAAAAAAGAAGTTCTCTTTTACTCTGAAATCTACCTTTCAATATTTATAATCATTTATTTATTAATTCAATTGTTTATAATCATAAGGGGGACATTATATATATATTTGTATGTGTATGCATGTGTATAAACCGGTTATATTTAAAGGAAGCAGAAAATATGTTATTTAAGTAATAACGAAAAAGGCCAGACAGCACATAATTCTCAGAAAGGATATCTTTTTTTATAGGTGATTAGTGACCAATGTTTATGTTGGATCTATATCAATATACATTTTAAGCTAGGATCATATTAGTAGATTCTGTCTTCAGAACAGTTTAAAACTATTTTTCAGCTTCTCTTTCTCTGCCTTTAAAAGTAATCACTGGTCACAAAAATTCTGCATGCAAAACTTGGGTCCCTGTGCTGACTTGACATCCAGTGTAAGGTGGCTAGCTTAGGAAACATGTTGCTAATGCATGACTAAAAAAAACCTAGCTGAGTTGATGCCACAGTGCTAATTGGAGTAAAATGCAAGAGGAAAAGGTCTCCTCAGGAAAGCAAATATGTGTTTCCTGAAGTACTTATTAGAAGCAGATCTGTAAAATTAAGAAGGAAATTTTTCCTTCCTTCATTTCGGAAAGGAAACACACAACCACCTTTTTGCTCATTTTAAAGAAATGTTGTAATTATAAAATCCAAATGATACTAAAGAAGTTAGGTCATTTTGTAAATAGGACCCTGCAATTCTGAA
Source organism: Oceanodroma leucorhoa (assembly GCA_030449065.1). Classification (NCBI taxonomy): domain Eukaryota; kingdom Metazoa; phylum Chordata; class Aves; order Procellariiformes; genus Oceanodroma; species Oceanodroma leucorhoa. The sequence continues at coordinate 1,315,317 of JASVER010000103.1, read as the reverse complement.
CACAGAAAAGCTGATGTGAAGTTCTGCATCCAGGCAAGAGAAGCATCACCTTACATCACCAAAACGTCTGGCAACAGTTACTTTTTAGAGAGCTGCTTCCTAAAAATAGATCTGCCAGTTGAGACAGTGAAACTGTAAGTGCTTGGTTAGTCATTGTAGACTAATGAGCTGTTTTTGAATAAAATAGGTAGTTTAAAATTACTAAGCATACTAGGGGTTTGTATGGCACAGGAAAAGGTGATGAAAGATAAAAGGTACTGTGAAGATGACCATAGCTGGACTTTATTCACCTATTGTGATAGCAGTTACACTCTCAATGAAAGGTTGATGGAGACCACCAAGAAAAGAAAAAAAAAAAAAAGCTGCCAGAAAGTTTAGGAATGCATCAGGCTTCAAACTTAATAAAAATAATGTAAGTGTCGGCAGAGATTAGAGGAATTGAAATATGCAATTATACTTCTTTAACTCTTGTGAAAAAGCAATAAAACTTATCACAATARGGGTCTGGCAATGCCACACATATTAGTTTTGCCATTAAAAAGTATGGAATCATTTCAACATTTGTTTTTATTTTGTTAAAAATGGCTTTAACATGTGGCAGAATTTCATCCTCCATAATTCTGGAAGCATTCTCTGCAGGTTTTTGCCTCTTAATATTCTTACTCTTTAAAAAAGTACCTAAAATCTACAAAAATCAGTCATTACGTTCAAAAGAAACAGAATTTCATTCAGAATTCAGTCTCCGCTTAGGGTGTTCTGATACAAGGAGAACATCTAGCTAGACTACACAGATGGATCTTTGTGACCAGAAGTGCCACTCTGTGTGTGTGTGTGTGTGTGTGTGCATGCGCCCGTGCATGTGTATGAGTATATAACAAATGCAACATTGGCAACTCATAGTGAATTTTACAGTACTTGATTTTTGTTTTCTTCATTTAATAACACAAGGCACTTTCAGAATTTAATTGTGGGCAAATCTGCAATGACCATGATAAAAAATAAGAGACTAAAGGAAAAAATTGCTCAATCATTCTTTTTCTTCAATCTTAAAAATAAATACTTGGTTTTTGAACACTAGGAAAGTAGCAATACCGGGGAAGAAGACCAACCCAAATCTGGCATATAGTGAGCATCTTTCCAACACCTTCAGGGAGCATTGAATTCTGAAGAAATGTCACAAATCTCTAGCCAAATTCTGGCCACTGTTTCATCATAGTAAACGACAGGAATAGTCTAATTATTGGCAAATACTAAGCCCACTTATAGTCTCTTACACGACAGGAGCAATTCATACTCTGGAATCTGGACTCAGTTCACAGCTACTAACTACGCATCTAACCAAGGATGCTGCAAGTGCATCTTGGCTAGAGATGCAGTCATGCAGGCAAAATGTAATATAGAAACTGAGAGTGAAAGTTAAGATGAACCTCCTTATGCCAAAGGCTGGTGAGGGGAGAAACAGAGCTGACAGAAGACCATGAAGAGCTGAGTGGCTGCTCTTGGGATGAGAAAGTTGGGAAGGATAAAGTTCCTTGAATGATTTTTTAGAAAGAAAAGCTCCACTATCCTGTGGAGCTGTGTTCCACACATTCAGGCCTCTCTTGAGGCCATGTCAGTACCAAATTAATTTTCCAAGACTTGGAAATAGGCTAAATGACTGTTTTGCTGCTTTTTGCAATCTGCAACAGTCGGCTGTTGCCTTTTTTTCTTACCCTTCAATTCACGAAGCCCTGATTCTTTACAAGATAACACTGCAGAATGACGTGCTTCTGCTCCTTCCATAAGAGAAATCTATTGAAATGCAAGCTTAAAAAAGCAGTTTATTCTTGTAAAGTCTTCTCATGGAGACCCAGGGTCTTACAGACCTCATGGGATAGATGTCTATCTGCATCATACCCCAGACATTTCTGCTATTTACGTTTGTGGAAGATGTGCACGGTGTTTGCACCAGGAACAATCTTCCCATTCCAGAAAGGTAATAGAATTTAACCACACTCCTGTCACAGTGCTGAGGCTTTGCTGATTTTCAAGAATAATGTCCAGGATGAAGTAGATTTTTAACAGCATAGGACTTCCATGCTGCGTAAAAGATACTGAGGCATGCTATGTCGAGTTTACGTGGAACTAGAGTATTGGCAGCATTCTGGCAATTGTTGTAAGCTGCACATCTGTGCTATGTCCTTGGTATGAGCAATGGTTTTGGATGCCTCTGCATTGATTAAAAGCAACACGATACAAATCAGGTGTCATTTTCTTTCCCCTCCCTTTCAGATCCTAGTGATAAAAAATTGATTCTCCACATAGAGACTTCAATGAATGAAAAGTTTGAAGGATTGTCAAACAATGTAAAATGCACACTGCTCATAGCAGTTTCCAGAATCATATAAATAATTCTCCTCTTCTGAGTAACTGTCTATAATTATTTCAGAAGAGTCCAAAACCTGAGTTTCAGATTATACCTGCACAAGCTTAATTTTCTGCCTACAAATTACCTCACCCAAGGTTGATTTAATAATTAAAGTCACATCTCATGTGAGTGAGATATACTAATACCACATACATTCAAGTACATATGAAACATTTTGAACTACAAGTCAATCTTGCAAAAATCTATTTTAGTTTTCTTTCTTAATAATTTCTTTCTTAATTCTAGAATAATAAGATCCTAATTTCTCAGTTTTTAATTACACTGTAAGTTAAATGTTGGGGGAAAAAGACGATATAATGAAATGAGAGATAAATCTACAGTGACCAAAACTCCAACTATTAATTCAGTGAAGAAAAAATAATTTTAGTTTCTGGATCAGAGATAGCTTTGAATGTACAGTAGCTCATTTGTTAATGAATGCAGAATGGCAAGTAAATAAGAGACCTGCTTCATTATGGCTGCCCCACAGTTACTCTAAACCTTATTTTGCAATAGCATAGAGAGAATAAGAACTTCTTAAGCTGGTTGTCCTTTGCTCTGAGACAGGATAATCTTTGAGAAACATTTTATGGTGCATCTTTTGAAGAAAAGTGCATTAGTCTTTACTGAAAAAACATTTGGTTGACCTTGAAAATAAAGCATTCATGAGAAGTATGAGCAGAAGTTTTCATTATTCCTTAAGCCCTCCCTTCAGAGAGACAAAAAATTCCTCCCTCCATTGCCACTCCACAATACCCAGTTGCCAGGCAACCGATCTTTTATGGTGGGTCTCCATGGCGACTGATGTACACAAAATCATAAATCCCATTACCTAGCTAAATACTAGAGCTGTGCTAGAAAAAGGGAAAGGAGCACTCTGAAGCTTAAAGAGATAATATAAAAAAGTGACAATGAGATTCAAAAAAATAAATTACTGATGCTGATATTATAGTTAATATGGTTTGCCTTACCAAACTCTCTTTTTCCATTTTCCTACAAGCCATGCCAAACCATTTTTCTCTTAATTTACTAGGAACATTTTCAGCATAATTGAGCTGGCTAAGGAAACCACTACACTCGACAGGTAAACTTTCAGTCACAGTTAAGACCAATCTGTGCAGAGAGGAATTGTGCTGACATTATTATAGCGCATTGAAAAGCCTTTGGGGTAGATAAATCAAAGCTGAAGATGGCTGGTGAGCTACAGTGGCTAAGCAAAGAGTTACACCACTCTCGCCTACTGGAAAGTCAAAATAGAAAGGTACAACACCCAGTTCACTTTTGCTCCCCGTGAGCACACAGAGAAATTCAGGTTGGCCACAGAACCAGATCAGATCTGAAAACATGCCCGTGGGCTCTCCAGAAGGATCTTACAGCTGCTGATACTATAGCAAAAGACCAGGACAAGGCAAAGACCTGAACTGTGCAAGCAGTTTTCTTGAACTCAGTGGTAGTGGGTCTAACATCCATTTGGACACCCACATCAACAAGTCATTTTAGCAGCACCCTTAAAAGATGGAAGCAATGCATCTTTGCGTGGAAAAAGGCTGCATTTGCATTTATTTGTTCTACTTATTCTCTATTTATTTATATCCTTTACTGTATGTCACAGCCAGGGAACCTCTGGGGCTTTTACCTTCTTAAATCCTACTTCCTTCTGGATAGACTGTGTCTTTTAAGTACCAGTTGGTGCCACAATCTCCCCCAAGTTGGTACCTGTTTAGTTCTCTGTGCTTTTTGTTACAATCCTTGCATCTACAAGGTGACCCACAGCTGGCATTTTTGTGACTCTGATTATACTTTTAAATATGGTCAATATGTAGTACTTCCAAGTAAAATTAAATCAATATACACACAGAACTATTTGAATTCTTTTTAAAATCTGAACATACGATTTCTTTCTTTAGTGTGCATTCAGGTTACACTCCCAAGAAGGAAAGAAATGATTGCACCCAAAATACGCATAGTAATTTTATCTGCATTTGTAGTGTGGATGAGCTGAACAATTTTAGAAGCAGATGTATGATTCATGATTGTGTATGTAATGATTATTTTTTAAAGTATGTAAAAGTTGAAACTTATTTATGGCTGCAAACTAATAACAGTAACGAGGGTATTATAGTTTTGAGTGTATACAGATTATGCCGAAGTACTGACTATTCCTTATGTTAACACCTCTAGTCCTTTAAAAGCATTATACATTAAAAGCATTTTGCATGGATCATGCAATAATGAAAGAAAAATAACCTTTTATGGACATCTTCCTTGGAATGCTTTGCAAATTTCTTCTGCCCCAGCCCCGTATCTGCTCAGAGCAACATCTTTTAAAAACCGATTAATTTATGGTGAAGCAAGAACAGAAAGCTCCATCTCTTGATCCGTAGAGTTGTACATTCTAGGTCAAACAATACATTTTGCAGCTTATAGTTGTCATTGTATTATGGTGTTCCATAGCCAAAATTAGACAAACAAGTACATAAACTTTTAGAGGTGTTAAGTGAAGTTCATGATACTCCATGTCAAAGGTAATTCATTAATTCATCTAGCAACTTTCTAGCCTCTGAAGACTTATTTTGATAGTAAGAGGTCAGTACCTCTGTAGTTCTGACTGTGTGAAGAATCTGAGCTTCCTTGTAAGACTGTTTTCTTTCTTAGGTCCCCTCTCTCCCTTTCGTGATTAAATTTTTCACTAACTGCTTTACAAATACAGTTTGAGTTAGAAATGGATTTGAACAGCAAATCCTCTTCTGAATCTTTGATTTAGCACAAAACAGGCATGAGTGCAGGACAAGTCTACAGGCCAAGCAGGGACAGTAAAGGAACAGCATCATTCATTGTTTGGATGAGGAAAGCTTTGTGTGGGTACAGAAGCATAAGTAGACCTCACATATAGCCTGAGATTAGTTGGCTTTTCTTGCGTATTACCCAAGAGTGTCAAGACAGCTTGAGAAATTATGGCTACGCTATGGCTGTGCCACTGTCTGAATAGACCTGAGCCTGACAGCCAAGGTTTTGAAAACTGCAACTGGAGGATACTGTTCCTTTCCATGCTGTTGGGAAGGTCAAGGAGAGGTAGGAATACAGAAGAGAAAACTTCTGTTGTGAGACAGCTACAAAGGTTACTGCTGACAAGCATTGCTGTCTTCTAATGGGGAGAAAGAACATTTTCTGCAAGACAATACTTGCATCCATCTCACTACACTGTCACCCTTTAGAGCTCCTGCAGGAAACTCTGTCCGCCTTCTCCCACGGGCTTTACAGGTACATTACTGGAGATTGCGGTAGGTTACTTTACAGTAACAAAACAGTGTGCATACACCAACAACTTGCCAGGTTTTGTCCCTCTCCTTATTGATACATGACTATTTCCTCCAACAAAATATGAAGCCTCTCGTCTGGTTTCAACTAAATCTAATACAGGCAATGTCCTTAGTAATGGCCACTTGTAATAGGAAGTTTAACAAGAATCGTTTTTTGTTATTCTGCTTAAATGCTTCTTCATTCGTGTTCATCCTTCTAAGCTAATGAAGATGACAAGTAAATACATAAAACAGGATCAACTAGCATTGATTTTACCTGCCCTCACCGAAAACATGATGCAAACTTTGATTACCATTGTTTAGCTTTGCTGTCGCTTTTGGACAGTATCAGAAAATACTGATATACTTTGATTTGTGTTTGATGTAATAACATGTATCCTAGTTTTCATGAGATAAATACAGTGGGACAAAAATAGTATTCCTTTTATAGTTAAAAACAGTCAATTACTATGAAACCTTTAAACAAAGACCAGATAGCTACTGTGCCTTTAATCTCTATAATCTCAGTTATCATGTCTTTTATCATAAGTATATTATAATTACAGATTGAAATAATCTGGTTTTAACATATAATTGAATTGGAAATTGCAAAAGTCTATACCATGCTTTCCATTATTCCATATACAGTATTCCATATTCTCACACTTTTGCTATGGTCTGTAAAAAAAACATGCCTCTCAAAGGACAGCAGTAAAATGTAAATTGCCCTGGCTTACATTAGTCTAAAATATAGCAAACTATTGAAAAGTATGTAAAACTAATAGGATACCTCAGAATTTAGAGAATTTTTAATTGAAATGATGTCTAGTCTCATGGAGGCCCTGGGGTTTGTCTCATAAGTAGGAACAAGGAAAACAACAGAATTAAGTGCTGAATAAATAACAGAAAGTGAGGATATTTTTAAGTTTTTTCTCACAAAATCTTAACTGCAGGATAATGCAGAATTAGATTCCTTTCAGAATGAAAGTGTGTGTGGAACATGAAGATATTGGCTTAAAATGAACAAAAGAGAAAACCACCCTAGAAATTCTGCCCCATCCCACCGCGGGGGCGGTGGGGGAGTGAGAGAGCAGCTGTATGGTGTTCAGTTGCTGCTGGGGTTAAACCACAACATCCACTATTAATTTTTTTCATGTTTTCCCTCATACAGTCTTAAAAAACTGGGCCACATCTAGATCTGTCTTATAGATTTTCCACCCAAGTGTTTTGTGCAATCCACCTGACCTTCCAACCACAGCTTTAATGTCTGGAGTTTCTTCTGGTGTTATGTACATGATCTCCCAGCTTTGTAAGTCAGTCAGAAATGACAACAAATGGAGTTGGGTTGTGTAGGGGAAGTATGAGCAGGCAAGAAAAATAAGGGTAACCAAATACTTAAGCTTTTGCTTGTCTTCATGTTGTTTGGATGAGAACAGAAAAGGCTTATAGCACCAATTGGCAGTTCTCCACATCACAAAACCACCACAAAATCTGGCACAATTCAGCACAGTTTCTGTTTCTGAGAGGCCCAGGCTGGAAACACATTGATGCTGTAGATCACAAATTTATTAGCAGACTGGGTGCAAAAAAATGGCTATCTTTTTGCAGACTGGCCAGAAGGAATGGATTACACTTTTAAGTAAGTGTGGCATTCTCCCAGTATTTTGGAGGGCAACTAATAAGTAACAGACTTGGTGATAAATCAGGGTCCTTAATACACTCTGTACACCAGATTCTCGTTTAACCAGAATCTCCAGAAATGAAGCTGGCCAGTCCCCACTCATGGCCGCGTACAGCAGGGACTCTGCCCAGGTAGCAACTATACAGAAATTTTATCCTCCCCACTCTTACCTGCCGCAGTAACTCTACATATCCCACTTATGCTGATGCACATGAATTAATAAAAGAGGAGAACAAAAAATGGCAGGTGAAGCATTCAGAAATGTATGCGTAAGGAGGAGAGGCTTAGCATCAGAAACTCAGAGGGTTTTACAGTTTTTAAAATTATGAATTATTGCAGTTTAAAAAAAGGTTTAAGAAGTATGTTTGTTATTTTGGTTGACACAGACTGCAGTCAGGAGTGTCCTCACTTCTTCATTTTCAGGACTTTATTGGGTATTCTTGCTCATTTAGCTGGGAACAATGTTTTGCCTTCATATGAAGGACACTTGAACGAGGTTGTTATCCTTCATGCTATTACTATCCGCTTTGCCAAGAAAGGTCATTGGATCCTACCAATACGTGATCCTTGAGAGAAAAAATGTGGTGACAGATTCTTCTGCCTTGCTCTAAGGTCAAGCCATCCCTGGAGCCAGTTCCCCAAGAGTTCTTGTCTTCCCATTGAAAAAATGTTACCCAAATAGCAATGTAACAAAGAAGCACCCGTGCTTACCAGGGATATTCATTGAAACTGGTGTGTAGCTAATTCTTTTGGTGGCCATAACTTTTCAAAACCCAAGCTAAAACAGTAAACCTCTGAGCTTTCCAGCCCCACTGGAAAAGACAGAGGGACAGGGTAGCCTGTCTTTCTGCAGAGCTGAAGCTCAAGCATAGAATTTGCAGTCAGGTGTGTATGTACTGGAGAGTCCGAGGATGTTATGATTTGTCATCTGCACCTCAAAGCTGGCTGTATCACTGCAAATGTTCTTGAAAACCCTGAATAAAATGATAGTCTTTCAGTGAAACCCCAGGTTCATCCCTGAAAGCACTCATCATATTCAAGTATTTGCTTGCAACTAACTTGCTTTTCAGAAAATCTCACATGACCAAATAAAGAGTGCCTGAGCAAGAAAGATTTTTAGGAATCTGTAATAAAGATTAGCCAGCAAATGAATTCATACACTTTGACATTTTCATTACACCTATTCAAGTTTTGTGCTTAAAACTGTTTTCAATGTGATTTTAAAAACAGAACTGAATTTTTTCATTTTTGTCAATTCAGTCATATCAGAAATAATGAAACTATTGATATAGGTGCTGTTTATAGACAGATTTAAATTATGACCTCTGTAAGCTCGATTTCCAAGTGCAACCAGACTGTCACCTACATGTGATCATTTGACTTTATGGTATTTCAGCAAAGAGTTGAACTGTATGTACTCTTATGGTTAAATCAGTATTGCTGCTGCTGTGGAGCTTCTGCCCAGGAATGTAACTAATGGTCAGCAACAGAAATACCATCCTAATAACAGTTACATTTAAACCATTTTTTTATTGGTTTTGTTCACAAAGTGTGAAAAATTCTCAACTTGTACCTCAGTACTGTACAGATTGTATATCTATAAGGCACCACAAAATATCATTTAGACTATCTTCTTAGACAGGGTTAATGTGGGATGAATTATGCCTCTCCAATGCTAGAGACCCTATAGACTGCTTATTTTAATTTGTCCTAGCATGTTGTCAACTTTACCACTAGAAAGTTTCTCCTAGTGTCTTCTAAGTCCTTTGTAAGTCTCTTAAGCCCTTCGAAGAGTAATTCCACGATTTTAGCTTGGACACTAGAAGAAAACGGATGGAAATCCTTATACCCAGTTGCTGATCACAGACAACATAAGCTATTTTATCTTCAAACTGCAATATCTATTCTGGACCAGTCCAGAGAAGAAATATTTCCTCCATGAATATTGGATCCCATCTTTAATGTCTCAGTGGTGGAAGAGGAAGTGGTTTGGTGCCATTTGTTGTTTTCTAGATTTTTTTTTTTTGCCTAGCCTCAAAGAATCTTTTCACCACGAAGGTAAAGCTGCTTTTGATCACTTCCTCCTATAACAAAACCTCAAGAAAAACAGAAAGTAAGCTAAGGGGAACAGTCCAGTGCTCCCAAAATGCACAGGCCAATAGTGTGCCCAGGTGGCCAAGAAGGCCAGCAGCATCCTGGCCTGTGTCAGCAATAGTGTGTGGCCAGCAGGAGTAGGGAGGGGATCGTGCCCCTGTACTCAGCGCTGGTGAGGCCGCACCTCGAATACTGTGTTCAGTTTTGGGCCCCTCACTACAAGAAGGACATTGAGGTGCTGGAGCGTGTCCAGAGAAGGGCAACGAACCTGTGAATGGTCTGGAGAACGGGTCTTATGAGGAGCGGCTGAGGGAGCTGGGGTTGTTTAGCCTGGAGAAAAGGAGGCTGAACTACCTGAAAGGGGGCTGTAGAGAGGTGGGTGTTGGTCTCTTCTCCCAAGCAACTAGTGCTAGGACAAGACGAGATGGCTTCAAGCTACACCAGGGTAGGTTTAGACTGGATATTAGGAAAAATTTCTTCACTGAAAGGGTTGTCGAGCATTGGAACTAGCTGCCCAGGGAAGTGGTGGAGTCACCATCACTGGAGGTGTTCAAAAAACATGTAGATGTGGCACTTCAAGACATGGTTTAGTGGACATGGTGGTGTTGGGTTGGCGGTTGGACTTGACGATCTTAGAGGTCTTTTCCAACCTTAATGATTCTATGATTCTATGATTTACTTCCAGAAATCACCAAATGGCTCTCAAATTCACAGCATGCAGCTAAGCTCTCCAATACCTCCACATTTGTTTTGAGAAGAACATGCACGGTATCTGCTACCACAGCCTAAAGATGATCTTCCCATGGCAAGCATTCATCTCCAGAGAAATAGATCACATCTCTGAACCTACCACCCAAATAAAACATGCAGACATACCACATTCTACATAGATCCCAGACCTATTCAGACACAAATATGGTCTATTTCTTCCGGCACATTAAGTGATCTGATGGAAGGGAAGTGGATGAAGCAAATATCATTCAACCAGGATGATATTCAACAGTGAATGAAAACAACTGCATACCAATAAGACAAGGTTTTTCATAATCATAGTTCCACTCCAGTCTCTCAAAGAAGGTTTAAAAGGCTTATATTTTCACTGGAAAATGGCACCTATTAAATAGAGGTGCTGATTTTGTGGCACTTCATGATCTTCCTGCTTCTTCCCCACTGCACAAGCATTAACACCTTTTTTCCCTCCATTCCATCATATCTCTCTACTGTCCTATAGTCAGTCTGTCCTTGGCACAAGCATCTCTTGCTAAGTGTTATTAATAACCTTTCTTGCTCAGGTGTTCTAATTAAGCAGCATCACCACAGTTAACTAAGAGCAATTACACCTAACTTGTATTTAGGTTAGACTTTCCTGCTTCTTCTCAAACTTGTTGGAGGACTGCTGGATCTGAAGGCTTCTCCTGCTTTTTCCACCTGTAGCATCTCAACTAATAAGATATGACCTCTTCCTATAGTCCTCTATGAACAAAGGATTCCTCTATGTTAAGAATAAACAGAGTATATTGACTAGACTTATCTTTAGTGTATACAGTTTATATCAACATTTTTAAATGTTTATAAGTTTAAGAGAGAAGACCTAAACAACTGACTAGTTTCAATAAATTATACCCCTTTATTTGCTTTTAGATGCTTTTTAGGGGCAAAGTCTTTGCTTCTCTATCCCTCCTGCACAACTGCATAGTTCCTTGGTGGTATGAGCAATGTTTGGGTATGGCAGAATACCAATTGTGTGTGAGGCCAAGAGCTTAGCAGGGTTCAAGAAAGGATTATACATTTGTATGGGTAATGAGAACACCCAAAGTTACATTAAACAGCATAAAAATTAAACTAATAAGTCTTAATTCCTAAATTCTGAAAACAACAACTATCCTGCCAGGAGCTATGTAGAGACTTTTATCAGTAAGTAGGTTACAGCAGAGTTATGTGACTAGCCTGCTGAGCTAGTGATACAATTACTATATTCCTTCATTGCTGTGAAATCAGACCTGCTTTAGTTCCACCAACGTTGGACAACAATTTGCCACCTAAAGGAAAATTGATGCAATTGTATCTTGAAAAAYTCTTACAGTTCAGAACAACTAAAACAGTAAGGTACTCTGCAGAAAAAGTGGCAAGAATGAATGTAATAAGTATACTGAAAATACAGCAAATATTCCAATTTTTTACAAAGGAAAATCAGTCCTTCAGATTTGTTTTTTTGATTGGTGCTAAATTCTAAAAGCCTCTTGCTCCCTTCTGTAAACACTGGAAATGAGAAATAAGATAAACAATAGAACAAACAATGCAGTTGTTAATAGAAACCCAGCCTGGAAAAGAATTACACTGTTTCTCAGTATCATAAATAAAAAGTAATAGCTGGTTTTTAAAAAGATAATTCAACTTCAAAGACTTCCTGTGATTTCTAAGAGTTGAAAAAAAATTAGATTACAAAATCTTTTTTATTTTCTTGTATCCCCTCTCTAAAGAAGAGGGAAGCCAGAACAAATGAAAACACAAGCCTCATACACCTCCAGGAAATGCTTGCGTAAGGCTTATTTATCTTCTAACTAGCATTTGTTAACCATGGATTAGTGGAACAGCCTCTTGTAATTATGGTTACTGTTCCATTTGTGGCTATCTTCATGAGGCCAGTGAATCTTTAAATTACAGGCTGACCACCCGGGAGCACAAGTATTGAATCAGCCACATCTCCATAGGCACCACATTTGGATGATTATCCCAAAAGATGACATGCTAACGCACGCATACACAACAAAGGAGGTTTATGCTCGCAGCTTCAGAGTCACTTTCAGTCCCTGTAGCGGTTTTGAGTTCAATAAAACCAGGGTGGCCCCTGACGTAATGTGCTCCATTTTAGTACGGGAGAAATGGCTGGTGAAGACAGTCTTTGTTAAATACCGGTCATTCTGACAGCTATCACAGCGTCCTTCAGTTGTAACCTCAGACATTGGACTGCAACAGGAGTTAGGAAACTGGCCCAAGGAAGAAAGGTTTGGTTTGCTTAAAGTCTGTATGCATTTGAAAAATACATGCATTTATGTATATATACATGTGTAGATATACACATACATATGCATATACACAGACATATCAAGTAAGAAGAGAAACAAAACTATTCTTTTATTCCTAAGAGTCTATATAATTAAAGGGATTTTACTACATGTTTGTTATTGTCTTTACTACTGCCTTGGGGCTTACCATTAAAATCACCACTTCCAAGATAAAAGACACTATGATCTTTATTGCGTGGATCATTCATCTTTGAGACTTAATCTGTAATCCATTGGGATCAGATCACAGATCTAGTTCTCAAAAGCCTGGATCCAAAGAAATCCAGCCAGCCAGAAAAGTACACTGAGCAACTCCTTGCTGCACCAGCCTTCCCTTCTCTCATAGCTCCAAGTAAGTTGTGCTGGCATCAGAGATGCACCCAGATATCATCTGAAGGACTTACAAAGACAGTCATTCCATCTCAGACTGAGATTTCTAATGGTCAGTTTACAAATCCACACAGATTATTGATTAAAGGGTTTTCTGGAAGCCTTGCAGCAGAGCTGGTGACCTTGCCCTAGCCCAGGGCATAGCTGTAGGTGGATAGGCATCGTCGTACAAAACCAGCTCTCTTCCAGAGAATTTGCTCTCATATATCCATTGTCTAATAAATTATCCCTTTAGAATAGAATTTCAGAAGAGACCCAGCACTCTTTAAAAATCCCACCGTGAGTAAATAGGGACAAGGAATCTGGCTTTTACTCAGTTGTCATTCAGTCCTTGTATAATACATAATGTGTGTGTAACACATAAACACTTACAAGCATGTTTTAATGGCATCTAGGAATTCAAAGAGGATTTGATTTCTCATTGTGCGGGGCATTATATAAACACTGATTTAAAAGGTGGTCCTTTCCCCAGAGGCCTTACGACATAGTCTTAATGCTTTGCTGACGGATGCCTCACCATCTGTGCAAACTCAGTTACCAAACTGCTGTCTGATTACACGTAGGCAATGCACATCTGAACCAAAAATGTCGCAGTATAGAGAATTCCAGGTAGACAGTGTAGATCTGCTGTGATTTTGCAATTATAACATGTATTTTGAACTACTTCTGTGCAAAATTCAGCAGCAGAGCCTTGAACGGGGTCATCTGTACTGCTTGTGAGGATTTGGCTCTGTGTTTATACGATATTTCTTTTATTGGGGGGAAGGGAGGAGGATCTTTAATGTTTTTCAATGCAGAAAATGTCATATAAACTTGAAATGTAGAGTGGCTGTACATAGTATAGAGCAGGTGCACCCACACTGTGTATGGTAGCCCTTGCCCAGGGGTACATCTCCCGTTTGCCTCCTAGCTCCACGTTGGTTTGAGATCTGAATGCATTGCAACCACACAGTGCTCACTCTCTGGCTTTCTTTGGAAGGAAAACCCTGGGCAGGGAGGAGCCCTAATTCACTGCCAGGGTTCCTCTGGTTTGGAGGAGCAAGGTCTGAGGAGCACTGATGGATCACACCTGACCTGTCACAAGGATGTGGCCCAACAAAGTGGTAGGTACCCCAGGACCTTCAGGAGAGTAGCAAAGCTTGCCATGGTTGATTCAGCAGATTACAACTTCATGTTACTTGCTGGCTCTCCTTCTAATGGCATAGCAGGTAGCAATGGGGATTGTCAAGGAAGTACTGACTCCTCTGGGTTTCTTCCCTTGAGCAGTCTGTGATGGCATTCCTGTGCAATGTCACCGCTGGCTCCCTCATCTCATGGCAAGGATGCACACAGGCAGAAAATAGTTTATTTCTCCTTCAATTTTTAAGCTTTCTCTGAGCTATCGTTCTCTGTTACCATTATCATTGTGTACCACCTGCCTGCTTCTCCAACCTTTGGGTCTGGATTCAGAGTACAGTCATTTACACCCAATTATCTTTTAGTTCCTACATGGCCTTTCTGTAAAACAGATTTTCATTGTTTACAGTTAGCAAACAAGATACTGAGGCTCTCAACTTCATACTGTTTTTTCCTTGGTCTGTGCAGCCGAAAGCATATTTATCTAGCACGAATGTTACTCCTTAGACTGTTTCATTCTGGCAACGAGACGCTGCCTATGGAGAATGGCTCATTCTATTGTTTCCCTATCAAAAAGAATTTGGGGGAGGGACAGAAAAAGTGGAACGGTTACAAGACGAAACAGCCACAGCTGTAATCACGCTTCATTCTTTTCAGGCTGCTGCAACACTTAAAGGTAGCTTGCTTTGGATACCAAAAAGGTTGGAAAACATTACCGTGGCATGATGTACAAAATCTGCCATTTACACCAAAAAATACTACTGTCTACTAGGACAGATGAACTAAAAAAAGCCAAGACCAAGATTGCAGTTAGGGACAGAGGGAAGTTTGTCCTATCAAAAATCGCTGTAACAATTTTACGTCATACCTCTACAATATTTTTAATATTATTCTTTAAGCATGGATGAAAAATCAAATTAACAATTGTCCCATATTTATAAAAATGCACTTGAGTGCATTGGTGGTTTGGCAGTTTACATGTCTTTTTTGTCTTGTGAGAGTGGGCGAGTATATTGGTACGTTTACCCATACTACAGGTAGGACTATAGCCAAAGACCTAATAAAAAAAATACACATTACAATGTTCCTGTGCCTTCAGAGTAGATGTTTTTTCAGGTGACTGAAAACCTGGACTAACATGTCCATCTGCCACATAGATAGTGGAAGGAGATGCATCCTATGCGCTTTTCATGTTGGACTGGGAATTAACTGTAAACTATGAAAAATCCTGTGTTATCTGGAATATGTAGTGTCCAGCATTGGTGCAAGGAGTCTCAAGAGCCTTTGCAGATTGGACCCCTGAGATTCAGTGGGTCATGGTGTAGGTGGGCAGGAGGGCAGCTGCTTGTAGAAGGGTTTTTTATGCTCTGCTTGTCCCCCATTTTGTGACTGAGAGAATGAGGGGTTGAGAGTCAGCGACTGGCAACTGCTCTGAAGTGGAAGCTTAAGCTAAAATTAATCTTAGAACCACAAACTATTTCATAACATCTTTCATAATAACTGCAGTTTATTGCCTTGTGATGCTAAGTCCTTCCCTGTTTCTTCACTCTGAAAAACCTCTATTGTGCTGGCTTCTTCCTGTTTCATTGAAGGGAACAGCTTGTATGAATCAGGGATGAACCACTCTCCACAGTTATGAATACCCAGCTATCACTCTCTGTCTTGACTGTCCAGAAAGGCCAGAGCTGCATCTTCAGATATCTTTCCATTCTTCCGCTCTTTTCCCTCTGTGAAAGGGAGCTGTGGCTGAAACCAGGATATTAGCCAAGTGAGTGTATAATGGAAATTCAGGCCTCCTGATGCATGAGAAGCACATAGCTATCAGTTCGTGTCCCATATTCAGTGAAAAGCTATTTCTGCTTGTAATGTTCTTGTACACTTCTTAAACAAAYTTAAATTCCCTTTGAAGACACAGGGGGTGGGGAGTGTTAAATTAAGATCCCCCGACCCAGTTGTCTTTCACTGAAACTTTAAAGATCTTCTGAAGATATCATAAAGTCTTACAATACAAAACGTCAAAGATCCCAACTTAACTTCTCAAGAAACAAATGGATAAGTTAGCTGATAACAAAATTGCTATTATTTATGAGTTGTCAGTCCTCTAAGAGCTTACCCAGTCTGCTTTCAGATTTTCTGGTTTTTCAGTACTCTGGAAAATTGTTCTTGAACTTTTCAATTCCATCTCTGGTGCTCCAGAACCTCCTCTTAGCCCTCCTCGGCTCTTCTTGTAACCGGTGTTTTTGCAAATAGACTGAAAGACCTAATGAGCAAACCATTTTAACTTAGMATAAATGTGGGATTTAAAGTGCATATATAAAAATGTAAGTCATTACTAACTCCACTTTTCCCCCTAAACCAAAATAAAACCACTAATGTTAAAGGGTGGATATGACGAGCTCATCTACAGAGCTTTCACAGTCAGTTACAGTATAATTCCAAGTGTAGAGTATTTATTACATGCAATGCTGGACACTGTAGGGTTTTCATTGTGAATCTGCAAGCAAATGACTGTTCAGCATTTGGATGGAGTACACAGCCAACTAAGATTACCACAGAAAACATGGGACATGAGAAGAATATTGTTTTCTGACCATGAAAAGACCACACACACAGTCCATGTGGAATGCACACTGGACCATCTTCAAAAACATAGAAGTTGCATTCTCTGTTATGCTCACAGGCTGGTTTAATTAAATATAGGCATTAGGCAGTAAATGTGTTGGCAGTTTCACACTGAAATGCTGCTGTTCTACAAGTAACTTCCTCACTGTAGTTTATTCTTTTAAAATGGTACCATATTTTTTCATTCTGCTTAAGACTGTAGAGACTTGCGAGGGAACATATTTCTATAAATCAGAATGTTGAAAAACACAATTTGAAAAATAATTAATTCATTAATTTAATTTCTAAATCTTTATAAATTAAGTAATTAAAAACAGGCTTTTACAAGGTTTAGGCTTCAAAAGATAGTTATGGGTGATATTATAAATTCAAATGGTTATCAGTTTTATATTTTAATAAATAATTTTTCTGAGAGCAGTATTTACTATTTAATACTATTACTTTTTATATACTTATATATTTTTATATATACTTACATAATTGCCATCTATATTTTATTCTGTTTTCAGTGCCAAAGCTAGACTGTGGCTGAATAACTTAGGTTAAAATATTTGTGACCAAAAATGTAGTTAAATAAAACTTACTGTATGAGCTTTGTAAATTTTAGGAATATAAACCCGAGCCATTCCCATAACACAGGCATTTTTAGCCTTGAAATTTCAAGATCTGTTTAAAGATCTCAAATGATCCATATAACATTTATTTTCTTTTCCTGAAAACATCCTTCCATGGATAAAAGCAGTCCCTGTTAACTGAAGCTGCAGTTACCTATGCATATCCTCATCGGCTAAGCTTTGCCTAGACACTGATATTCCAGTAAGAGCAATGAAGTTATATATCTCTCATGAATTCAGGAAGCAGTAAAGTTAAGGCTGGAAAAGACACCTATTCTTGCTGAAGAAAATTTTTTTGTTACAATTTTGACCTGCCTGCAAACTTTCAATGGCCTTTATTTTATGGGAGTAAATTAACATGAGCTAAGCAAAGAAGCAATGCTAATGAGAAATAGGCACCAAGAAAGTGATCGTGGGCAAGAAAAGATCAGACATGACCAGGGCGAGAAGACTTTCAAGCCCCAGAATCAGTTTATCATCCCTGTCATCCAGATAGTTCCTGCCCGACTGCAGAAATTACCATTTCTTCTACCTTTTCTTCTATCATCCTTGCCATTTGTAGCCAAGCAGTGTATCTGTGGGATGAAGGAGGTAGTGACAGGAGAGCTCTTCCCCAGTTGTGTGTTCTTCTGATAGCGAATTGCATTACATCTTCTCTTTTGAGCTTTTTCTTTTGGGGACTTAACCTCTGAATTAGGGTCAGGCCTTGCTAAGAGGCTGGCCAGCAGTTAGCAATCCTTAACCTCTGGAATCAGCATTTCTAGATGTTTTAGCTTTCTCTGTGATTTAGCTTGGAAGCATTTTTTAAGGCATATGTCTTGGGAGGGTGGTGACACAGTTGGTTATGCGTTATTTGTATTGCTCTGAGTTTACTAGCTCTACTACTGCTTTAACACTCAGAGTAAAATTCTCTTAAACTCATTCCTTTGAAGTTGTTTCTCTGAGACAAATCCTTTGAATTCCACGTGGTTGCCAAATCACATCTGAGGTCAGTGTGCCCCCGCTCAGGATACCTCTCTGGGACCTCCCACCAGCGTTACTGCCTTTGAGGTGGCATCCTGTGGGCTGGGGAAGGTTTGCTTTTTTCCCCCCCTTAGTGTATCCTGGAGATCTTGAAGCTGTCATGAAAGACACCGATGGGCTTAATAACCTATTTCCAGGCTACCCTAGTATGATAAACATATAGAGCAAGGCAGTTTGTGCGTAAGTGGCTCTATAGCTAAGGTACCAGTGCTAGCCTGAATGAAGCATTCACCTCACCCGGCGACTGCGGATATATATCACTGTGTAAAAAAATGCCCTTTAGGGGGCTCAGCACTGTTTACTCCTGCTCTGAGGAAAAAGGTTATTTACATAGATGGCACAAATGGAGCCAAAGTCTTTGGGGGAATGGAATGACTATGCCGGTCTTTACAGCTTAAGTTACACCCCTCCTGCAGCTCCCTGATTGTTTGCGTACTCCTCGGGGCATGGTGTCCCCTGATTTTTCTGATGTACAGGGAGAGGGCTGTCAAATGAACTGCCATTTTCCCAAATTGACAGCAATGTATTTATTTTGCTTTGAGCCTGCATCCGTGCACATCTCAAGTCAGAGTTTAGTACTGAAAACATATGTTGTTTTAATCTGCTTTATGTCTAGTATCGGTAATAACAGCAGCAATATAACCCATTTATTTCACCCGAATGAAAGAAGCCAAAAGCCACTCTTTTAATGATTTTTCCATTCCTGCTGTTTATATTTTTATAATGTCTATTAATTGGAGACTATTAGTAAAACAATACTGTGTATGCTATTTAGGAGCCATGTTTAAAAAGAACTCATTAGCTGACAAGTTGTTACAGAGAAATACTTTGGTGTTTAAAATAAATAAATAAAAAGCACATGCACTCCAGCCCAGTCTTCAGTGGCTGGCACTGCAAGGAGTTCCCCGGTTTTCTGAAAGCCCTTCCATGGGGGAGAGTGAGCTTACTTCCTAAGGAAATTGCTGTGGAGGTGTCTGTAAGAGAAAACCAGGCACCACTTTGCAGCTCTACCACTGCAATGAGAGTAGTCATGAATGAACGCTGAGCCAAAAGAGTGATGCATGTTTACATTATGCTTACTACATTATTCCCGCAAATGCATAAAAATGTAGCTGCCATGAACAACTGCCACGTATAGCATTCAGTGTTTGGGAAAGCATTTCGTTCTGGGTACAGGGTTCTGTGTTGACCTTATACTTTAAAACATCCTCCTCCAGACAGTTGCAGGCTTTGAGGGGTGAATGTTCTGGCACGTAATGCATACTGCAACAGATGAGCAGTGCCTGCCGGTGTGTTTAATCAGAAGGGCCATTCTTTTCTGCACTGGATTTTCATTTAAAGGAACCCCACTGCCCCTTACACTGTTCTGGGACTTTAAAAGGAGCAAAGTCACTTTGCACTGCTCCAGTGACCCATGAGGAGGTGATGGATTGCATGCGTGTTTCCTTTGGCACCTGGAGAGGTTCCTCCCCCTCCTTCCCTCCCGCCTGGCACAGGTTAAGCTGGTACTGCTGTTTGTGGGACCCTATGATGAACTGGGTCAGTAAGTGAGCGGAGCTGGAAATTATCCTTAAAAAAAAAGACAGTCTTTTTAACCTGCATATATTCCCTGATTACTTCATCTTGTGGCTTCRTGAGCACTTGCACTGACACCACTGAGAGGACAAAAAATGAGCAGGTGGAAGCCACTGACATGACCCTACCACTGAAAAACAGGCGTGTGTAAACCATGTCCTTAGTGTAGAGAAGACAATCAACCCACAGGCATTTGTCTTGTGATTTCTTTGGGATCAGTCAATGATATTTTATTTTCATATTGTGAATTCTCTTACTCCTCCTAACCAAGAAGTTTCCCAGAGTGATACATGTAGAGAGGCTAAAAGAAATTTAAAAGTTGATTTAGATGGTGACTGAAGAAACAAACACTTTTGTAATTTCTTTCAAGGTTAGCAAATCAGTCTGATAAGGTAGAAACTTGTGCTACCAAGCCTGTAATACATTGGAAATCAGAGGCTATTAACAGAAGATGAGTTGTGAAGGTGATTTTTTTTTTTTTTTTTTGCATAGCTCTAAAAAAATTAGTGTCTTCACCAAGTCTGTCTTGGAGAAAAAATGTTTTCACAAACAATTCTTGCTTTCTCTTTTGCATATTCTCTTTGTGATTAGTGCATTAGTGTTTTAGCATTCATCACACAGTAAGTGCACTGGCTGAGTGGCTCACTAAATGGGAGCAGAAATACACGTTGATTAAATTCTTTCAACCTCCTTGACAAGAAAATGAGTGTTATAAAAGAGTGCTGAAATGGAGTGATTCAAGTAGTGCTACATTCACAACATAATTCCTTGAGCCTACCTATTTCCTCTGGGCTTATTAACTTCTGAAACCCTTCAATACCCCATGTAGGCCAATACAGAACAAATTAGCCCGGGTCTGAAGTGAGCCGGCATTCAGGCACACCTGTAAATCCTGGCACAGGTAGCACACCTACTGTGAAGTTCTGTGGTCAGCAGAATAGGAGTCTGCGGGCAAACAGGAGATTGATAAGCACTGTGCCTAATTTCTGTAACCATTGTGCAACTTCAGAGTAGCCAAGTGTAACGGCTACTGCACAGGCACAAAGCCCTCCTCAGCAGACGGAAGGGGAAAGCAAAAGAAACAGCAGTTTCTCACTGCACCAAAACCTCACTAAATTTCTGGTACAGGCAGCTCGGTTATGTTATACCATACTCTCAAGTTAATTTTGTGTTCTCAAATACTCTAAATCCATATTTGCATCTTGTAGCTAATTGTAGGCTAAGTACATGCACGCATCAGATGGTCTTCAAATACTAGTAGTTTACACCTAGCTGACATGTATGACTTTAGCAAGTCTCACATATTAACCTCCTCTATGTAAAAATTCAGAAAGAAATCATCATAAGCACTTTGCTGTCAGTTTTCCTCACATTTATGAACAACTAGTCCTGAAGACTTTCACCGACTGTTGGCAAAACGCATCCTTCCCTCACAGTCACCCTTGCACGCGTTAGTGTATTTCACCCTGCACTCTCCGTGCGGATGCATCGGTGAGCATGTTGCGCCTCCAGCAAGCATGACGGGAAGCCTGGCGGCAGCAAGCTCCCCGTTCCCTTGGTCACCCTCAGTGTATTTACATGCCACAGTAATGAGTGGATGACAAGCTGCTGTTCTTCATCAGAAAACTTACAGATCCCTCATTAGAGAGGTTTTAGGAGCAGATAACCTCTGCTTTTTAAAGTCCCACTTCAAGTGGACAGACAGGAAGAAAATAGTAGTTGGTAGATGTAAAGTCAGAGACAGAAAAGAGTCAGCAGAGGGAAGTGAAGCTGGCAGGCTGCATCAATTACAAAAGGCAAGACAGGGAGGGGAGGGTGAACTATATTCTTTATACCTGTATTCTGCAATGTTGTCTGAAAGTCAGGGTGACTAGAGACTTTCCTGCCTCATGTTTCAATTTGGATATTTTTACATCCACATAGAATGATGTGAAGTGTCAGGTCCAGTGTTCACTTGCAGGCTGTGCTGGGACAGTATCGTTAGAGGTCCAGGACACCAGGTCTGAGATCAAGTACATGGGGGCAAGCAATGCTAAGGCAATTTTCAGAAAAGAGTGGGTTAAATCACTTTAAAGTAATCTGGCCAAAGAGTTATACTTGATGGATTTAGTACTGATCGTTTGCTTAAAAACCAAATCACTCCCAACAGAGATTTTCAGTGATGAATGTGTGAGTTTTAACAGAGAGACAGCTTGGAACAAACCTAAGTATCACCCTGTTCTAGCTTTCTGTTTTGTTTATTTTTTAACCATACTCTTGCATATTTACTTCACAACAACAAATCGTTGTGCTCCTAAAGTCTGCCCACAATACTTTCCATCTCCTAACTGAATTTTTTCAACTCACATTATGTGAAGATGGTCATGGAAAAAAATAATAGGCTGTGACTCAGGCAAGATGGGGCTATTTAGGCCGACTTCATTATTTGGATGAGCAGCCACCAACACAGCCTTAGCCATGGGGAAGACACTCAGAGCCTTCTGCAGTAAGGCAGCTTGTGAAGCAGAGAGTCTCCCAAAAGTAGAAATAAGCATCCTCTGGCAAGATCTGCACCTGCGGTTTGTTTGTGTGCTTGCATAAAATGTACTTCTGCCCATTAAACTGTTCTTAGACCTGTGGTTACTGTAAGATATACACACCAGTCCTATTTGCCATCCGTGACTTGCTACCAGAGTACATTGTGGTATTTGGGAGAATAAATGCTCAGAAACAGGGGATCAAGAACAAATATCCAGAGGCCTTTGACACTGGCACATCACCGGTACAAACACCTCTGAAATCCCCATTAACAGCAGCCAGCGGTCACACAATAAAATGTTTCGGCTTTTTCAGCATGTGCACCTTCTTTTTGTATCGAACAGTTATTGACTAATGTACCACGTATACCTCCAATAGGCTACAGCTCTGGTAGCTGCAGAAGGTGGTATTAGTGAGTAACAGGACCTCTGGCTGTACGGATTGCCTGCAAAGGACATATAACCATTCTCAGGCATGTTGTTGAACAACACGGAGTTAGGCTGTCACAGCTAAGGGGAAGTGAATGCAAGAAGGATAAATAAAATTCTGCACAAACAATGGATCTACTGCTTAGTCTTTCTTGGCAGAGACCAAATTGCTCAAAACTAATGTTGTACCTACAAAGTATTCTTCAGACCTGTGTCTTAAAGCAGATGACTGCACAATTTTAGCTTGCTTTTCTGAGGAAATGGGAAGCATGGAATTATACAGTCTGGCTGTTCACTGATTTTAACCAGATTTGAGATAAGTTTCACAAAGTATTGCAAGAAGCTGAAATATGTCTGGGAAACCAAGAGTCATTAATGCTTGTTTGCATAGAACAACTCATTTTTTGATTCCATATTCAAAGGCACTGCTTCTTTTGTCATCCTACCTGACATGGTCAGAAAAGAGACATGGAGAAGTTTTGCTTCTCAACTGCAGAGAGAGCATGAGACTCCAAAAAAGCATGGGGAAGGCAACATAGCCTTTATATGGGCTACACTACCAATTCTGTGGATGGTAAATAAACAGACTGTATCTAATTTCATTTTTTAAAAAGTTAATAAAAGTAAGTATGTAACTGCTTGTTCTGATCAAGGACTGAGAAGCACCTGAAAAGTTTCTTGTTGATTTACTTCATTATGCTACTTGCACTGTTTTCCTGTTCTATCAGATATGATGACAAGTATTATTTCTATACTTTTTCTATTGAATGATTCTCCTCATCTTTTGATGCTCTTTCTAAGTCATGATGTTACTAGTTGCAGCCCCATGCCACCCAAGAATGGAAACACTCTGCCTACATGTCCTGGTATCTCCTGGGGTCACAGGGGTACGGTGTTGATTTTCACATGCTTTCCCTGGTTCCCTTGGCTCGTGACAGACATATGCTGATGCAAGTGAGCAGAATGTAATAGGTTCTCTGCATTAGCATCTGGGTGACCTTTGACGTGCAGTAGCTAATACTAATGAATAATTCATAAATCTCAGAAGAGGAATGATTCAATTCTAAACTATACTACAGGTGAAGAAATATTAAGGGGTATGGAAGTTCTCAACAATGATTTGACTGAAAATGGGTCCTTAGTGAAAAGCAATGGATAGCTTGTGCAGTGTCGATGTTTAAAACAGCAGAATTTTATACAGCTCTTTTGCCCTTTCTGGACACAATCCACATGATTAGTTGGTCTACACTACAAAACAGCAACAGTATTTTAAGGACAACAGGAATGGCTCGATTGTTTATTACAGATGATGAAGGCCACATTTCTTTCTCCTCTAACTTCGTATCAGCCTTTCAAATCTTTGGGTTCTCATCTGCAGCCGTTCATCATCATGCAGGCTCCTGGTGTAGGCTGCTGTCAAGAGGACATCCCCTTGCTCTGGGCCATTTGTTGTGCCAGCTCTGGTGCCTATATGGCTGCGTGGTGAAATAGATTAAGAAACTGGTCAGGCTGAAAGGTAATCATAACAAAAAAGAAAAGACTGCTTATCAGCCCTCAAGAACTTTGCTTTGGCTGGCTCACTATCATCAGCTCTCAGCCCTAATCTGGTTTAAATGCTGTGCAGTCCTATCACCTCGCTGGTTACTATGCTTTAAGCAATGCACAGCAACCAGGTAGTGGCCTTGGACTGACTCGTGTACTATAGGACTAGAAGAGCTGCAACAGTTAGTCACACGAMCATTTATTATTTTCCACACATTTCTTGTTCAACGTCTCCTTTTGAACATAAACACTTGCACTTGTATCTTCAGTATCCTAGTAAAATGACTTTTCACCCGTAGTTTTTGAGAGGAGGAAAACGATTACAAGTATGTGGATACAGACTATATTACTTCTGCTTAGCTCTATTATATCTTATGAGGGAGACTATTTTCTAGAATACACTGGTGGTAGGCTACAAACCTCTTGTTGCATCTGTATTGCAGCAAACAGTATTTGTTCAATTCTAGAGTTCAGATATCTTGCAGAATGGTAAGATGTTCATGCCACTGTATGAACATACAAAGAAATACCATTTTTAAACTATATTAAAAGAATCTTAGAGGCACATTATTAGCACTGTAAGACCGGGAAATGCCAAAATTAAGTGCAAATTTTCAACCTTCATTCTTGACATTTAAATATGCACAAACTATGATTTAAATGTAGTCTCATTTTTCAAGTAATAAAGCAAAATATTTCCCAACATTTTCTAATTTTGAATAAAATGAATGTATTATAGCACCATGAATAATGTTGGAATAGCATTTTGTATATATCACAATCATTACTGAAATTTTAATGAGGTAGGTGACAAATAATATTTTACACAGTTCTGAATTACAGTTACTATTGATAAAAGCTAGTCCAGGGTTTCACCCTTAAATTTGCTAAAGCCCTGCAGCTCAGAGTTATCCCCATATTATTAGGGCTTAGGTGGAACACCAGAATAGTTGAAGGCTTTTTGTGGGTGTCAGGGTCTGCCCATGTGCTTCTAATAGTGTTATATAGCCAAAACCTGCTTCCTTGAAAGAATGTTGTTATAAGCTTGAATTAAGCACCTATTTGATGATTTAAGAGGAAATCTCTAGCAAGTATTAGGAAGATAAAACTGAATGAGTTACAAATTTTGACATTCAGAGCTTTCCATTTTGTTTTAGATTCAGAAGAAATTTGTCAGATTAAACATGTCCTGCATGCCTTCAGCCTAACTGAATAAAATCTAATTCAACTAAGGTGAGCTGGGAGACCACATTTTTACTTAAAAAGAAATTAAACACTCGGATTCCTCCATGATTATGCATCTTTAAAAAGTTTCCCTTTATGTTTAAAAACTTCGCTGGAAGTGGCTTCCCAGAGTTTTAAAAGTGTTAACCACCCAGTGCTGCACTGGGTGGTGCCCACAATAGGTTGAATGCTCAGGCAGAAATAACTGCAGACAGTTCAAATCTTTGAAAATACAGATTTTAGTCTAACTGTGTAAGTGTAGATTTAGGTACTAAGGCTAAGCACATACCAATCTGAGCTCTACACAGCAGCGTGCAAGCTACTAGCAGTCTTGAAAGAGCATTTAGTAAGTACAAGACATTTAAAGCCTTACCATGCAAAGAAAGGTGTTTCCATAATGGACCTTATTATAAACTTTTAAGAAGATTGGTCTTTGTTGTTAAGGAGTAAAAAACCCAGTACTTGCTATACTGTACATCATGCCCACTTTTTCCATACAGTTGACTACAGTCGAAGAGCAAATACTCCTATACCTTAACAACTTCAACATAGACAAAAAAAATACTTTTACCTTTTCAAAGCTTTTTCAAGAAAAGTCTTAGAACAATTTCAAAAATGTTCCATGAGTCCCAAATTCTTTGTAAAGAACCCTTCTTTCTGTAGTGCTTTATGTTTACTGACTGTTATTTTAAATGCAGCCTTTACATTACAAAGCTGCAGCTTAGTTTCATGAAGCGCTAAGCAGAGGCAACCATTGAAAACCACTCAACCAGTGCTAGCCAAATATAACCATTGATCAGCACTATTTGCCTCTTAAAGTTAGGACCTAATCCCTAATGTGATCCCTAAGAAGCCTCTACTTTGTTTTGGTGTTTTTTGCCCTTGGAATCTACTGCCTTCTTCACCACAGAAAACAATTGATGTCTCTCTCCCTCTCCCTCAGTCGTGTCACACCCAAAATTGTAAGCAGAGCTGGAGGGATCAGTTCAGAACAAATACAAGCTCAGAGCAAGCATTGCTGGCAGTTTGAAAGAGTTTAATTGCTTTATTCCATTGTTTTTCTCCTTTTTTCTTTTTTTTTTTTTTTTTTTGGCCTAGTACTGTATGTGCCGATTCCTGCAGGGACTGGAAGTGGAAATGGGGAAATGCTGTAAGGAAAGCTGTTTATGAAGGACTGTTCGCCTGCTCAGAAGCACTAGAAACCTCATGAGGACCCTTGTATACATGAGGTTTTCAGCCCAGTTGTACAAACTGAAGAGTACAGTCAAAGTTGCAGACCTATGTCCACACATCAATGGATAATTATTGTTATTTACTTATTTATGCTGTAGCGAGAAGGTGATGTACCACAAGGTTAGGTAGAGTGCAAAAATGTCTTTCTTTTTCAACCTTCAGATTAACAATGGACTTTATTAAAGGTGTAATATGTCATTTGTACTGTGATAGCTTAAAAAAAGCATTAGGCAGGATCATAACCCTCTTAAAGTAGGTACAAGAAAAAAGCTTGTTTAGACGTAGAGTAGGAAAGCTATCCACAAATAGCTTCCATCTTGTTCTCAAGCAAGAGCACTGTGTTCTAGGATATCTTAATTCATCCTGAAAATGTGTAAACTAAAAGAGAGCAAGGTCCCTTTGCTCTCCAGTGAGATTGTGTGTAGCTGAAGGAAGCCAGAAATAGCTGGAATGCCATAAATTCAGACCCTTTCATCTGAATTCACTTTCAAGTGTTATCAAACCCCTGAAAGATAGTCCCTATCCTACACTTCAATTTAGTACCTAAACACAATGATGTTTGTTCAAACCAGTCTCCTGAAACACACAAAACCTAAACATTTTTCACTTAACCATCCTTCGCCCATCAGATTACCACAAGAGCTCTCAGGGTCTTAAATTCCTTCCCCATAGTATAGATCTATATAATGTCCTCTGAAGACTGATATGTCACACTGAACTCAGCCTTAGTATTAAATCATATGCAGTGTCACTGGCTTTATTGGAATTGAGTTTGTAAGAGAATTTGGCTTTTTGTATGTCTGAAAACTTCAATTTATAAATGTTATTTGCAGCTAATATAATCTTTCATGAGATGTAGTCAATATTTTACTGAAGAAATTAGCTTTCAGCAAAATCTCTCCTCATTTCAAGAAGTTTCTTGCTGCAAGGAAAAGCAGTGTTTCAATGGCTCAGGTTTCAAACTGAAGCTCGGCAAAAACTGTAAGAACAAAACTGAGGAACGGGTTTGGAAGGTTTGAGAAGGTTCAGGTACCCTCATGGATATTTTTGTCACTCTCTCTCCGCCCCATTTCTTTTTGCTCTTTTTTCCTTTTTTTTTTTTTTTCAGCAGCAAGCAGAAAAAGACATGTAGTGAATAGGCATGAGAAGAAGAAATGTAAGAAGGAATCGTATGTAGGTTTGGATGGCCTGGAGGCTACTCATGATCATTTCAAAAGTTGTTGGCTTCAGTGACAAAACTGTTTTAAAAGATCCTCTCCTGTCTCCCACCTATGCCTGTCCATTCAAAACAAGATCTTGTTACCCTTAGCATTCAAACCCAAAACTACAGCAATCAAAGCAGCCCTTGATTTTTAAATTTGTTTTCACTGTGGGCTAAAGGAGCACCCTGTTCTGCAAGTTGCTCCAATGAATTTCCAAGATTTTCTGTGAGAGAAGATGATGGCATCCTGCCCTTAACGTGCTTATGCTTTGAAGAGGAAGGGATGTAAAAACTTAGATTCTACAGCTTGGGTAACAAGTTATGATCACTAAACTTTTCTTCATATGATTGTATCTACATATTGTGGTATCCACGTTTCTCAGGTATTGTGGAAGAAAAATATGGATTATTATACATTTGCCTTTTTTTTTTTTTTGCTTTATATCCAACTAACATCAGAAAACACAAGTTCAGAACAGCTTCCTTTTTGTCTCATACAAATATCAGAGTGATTCAAYGACCCAAGGGGGGGTTCTACCTACTGTAGTCGCTAAGAATGAAGTATGAGGAATTCTAGATTTGAATTCATTTTTACTTGGTGTATTTCCTACTTTTCTTTTCGTATAAGAAAAGCCTGTTCCAAAAAGACATTTATTACATCGCAAGAGTTAACAATTACTCCCTAGTGATACATATATAACTTCAACGATAGTTTTCCTCGGTTTGTAGGTCAACAGCGTATTCCTTAATGAAAGAAGAAAAAAAAGAGTTGCTGTTATGACGCAGGTGCTGAAATCTCGGTAACAGTTCCAGAGCAATGTGAAACCCCTGTAAATCATGACTCCCTCACAAGGCAACCAAGGCGACGGATTTCCACAAACTACTCTCATTTTGCTAAGAGTGTCATCTTGTGGAATTCTTGGAACACTCCTCAGCCCTGATTGGCAGCTGAAGAGGAGGATTAGTTTTCCTCCTGGTGGAGTAATCCATTCTAACTGAGGGTGATTGCTTTTAAGAAAGCAATGTGTCAACAAAACTAAAGAAAATGTGGTTCCCTGACATCTACCGCTAATGAGACACCATTCTTTTGTTTGCTCTCCAGAGGTATTTTCTAATGACAAAGTCGGGGAGGGGATTATTTGTTTTTTTAACCTACAGCAGCTGCGCAGACTTTGATATGAAGCTGTTATAATCTCAAATCCAAAGATACTTAGCATCCATAGGACTGTACAGGCTTCAGTACACCTGACGGGTCTGATTCCTCCATTTCTACTATCACAGTGATCCTCACTTACAAAGCTCCATGGTGCTGATAGTGATAACCTCAACCAAAGAGTACATTTTCCTCTTGATGTCACACTACAAGAGGCGTTTCTTCACATTCCCTAATTTTGTCAGCCTTCCTGTGACGCCTGCTCAGGTCATGGCACTGTGAAATCAATGGCAGCAATAATAAAAAATGTCAATTCTGAGAATGGAATTTATTTCCTGTAACCAAAGCTGTATTCCATGGCAGTATGCCAAAAGGCAATTTCATTTCTCTTTAATTATCTAAAGCAATTCATGTTCTAAAGCATTCTTTTGAAGTAATACTCCATGAAAATACGGGTTAGAAGCTTTAACGATATTATGTAAGTCAGCAGACAAGGACAGATTTCAAAGTACAGTTCAGTACAATTCATTGTATAGTGGCTTAAAATTTAACCTCGTGTCACTCAGCCTACACAGCTTTTATATAGGATATTCAAAGTAAATATAAAAGGCTAGAATGGTTGCTAGCTGGAGATTTGAAAATATTGCTCTACTTTATTTGCTGTGTTTCATGAATCTTCACTCTAGGCAGATATCTTCTGTTGGTAGCATACAGGCACCTGGCCTGCAAAAATATTCTTTATAAAGAACACAAGAAAAAAAAAGATATTTCTGAGTGTTCACAGATTCTGAACCGAGACTATTTCTTACATAACCCATGAACAGGTCAAAATGAGCAGCTTTACTCATTTTGAAAATAGCAGTGAACTCTTTACTAGCTTATAACACTAGGACTCACCTAGATGGAAGAGTTCTGCTGACTAAATCAACAGCACTACTTCATTCAAGAGCAATTAATTCTCAGTGAAGTCAAGGCAGCTGGAAATAAGCCCATGGTTCTAAAGGGTTGCCTTTTTCTAAGCTCTTCCATCCAGATATCATGTAGCCTCAGCTTGCAGCAGAACTATTGCTCAAAAGCGTACCACCACAGGTCTTTTAGAAGCATGAATTTTACCAGGATATGAACACTCACATTTGCTATGTGAGGTCCCAGGTTTTTAAGCAGATTCTTGTTTGTTTGTTTATTTGCAGCAGCACTCCTGGCTGCCTCCAAAGTGGAGGAAATTAAGCTCTTCCCAAAATCAAGAACACAGATTTTGTTCTTGTGTAAAAAGAATATAAAAGTCATAGGTCAGTGACGAACTGGAAGAACCGCTATTACCACTACCACTGAAAGCTGGAAATAGCCCTTTGCAAAATGGCAGAAGATCCAGCCACCTGTCCAGAGAAGAAAATAACTTTATCTCAAACAAAGCTCAATTGCAATAGTAGCAATAATGGTGAGATATGGAAACATGAGTAAACATTAAAAATAGATTCATAAACATTTATGTATGTGCCTTTGAATAGTGAATCCTAGCCTATTTGTCCAGACAATTTATTACAGATGAGTACAGAAAGCTCAATAGCATATGTCATTGAACTTCACTAATATGGATGCTTTCTTAAGTTTCACATTTAGCAAAGATTTAGTAGCAGAGCATTACAATGTACTTTTGTATTAGTGTAATAGCATAAAGACTGCTAAGACTTAATTTATTCATTTGTTAGTAGATTAAATAATATCATTAATAAGGAAAATGAAACTGCCAAAATAAATGTAGAAAGTGTATTGTGATGCATGATTCTTGGGGGAAGCAAGAGAGAGTTGCTCTGTGCATTCCTTCCCTACTTTACAAAATAAAAGGCAAAATTTTTCCATTGTTATTTAAGAGGAAATAGTCTACCACAAGAGTGTCTTGGGTTACAATTTATAATACAGTATTTTTACCCAGACTCATTAAATATTGTAGAGAAGACTAACTGGCTGCTCTTCCCTCACTGGAACATGAAAGTACTTGACAAAATGAAAAGGCAAAGAAACCATGCAAAACACAACTTCGTAATGTTACTGAGGCAAATAGCTGGCATTTATCGGGGGAGAAAAACCTCTCCAACTAACTTAGCTGGGATAAAATGCCAAGAGCAGTCTTTCAGTTCTTATTAGGCTTCAGGGCCTAAACACACCAGCAAAGGACAAAGCAGATTTCTGTCCTGCCATCTATAGTTGAACAACTGAAAACCTCAAGAGGATAGGAAAGTTAGGTTTTCTTCTGAAAAGTTTGCCATTCAGACACATTGGACTCTTCTGTAGCTGAGCTGCCAGTTTGTTAAAATGAGAAGATGTGTAGGTAGAGATAATATCTTTTATTAGTCCAACTTGTACAGCTGGAGGGAAAAGGATAGCTTTTGGGCACACAAACCCTTCTGTTATTAAAAACTCCCTTCAAAAGATGCACCTGGGAACTGAAACTCATAACCACAGCAGACACTAGAGATCCTGGATTCATTAGTGGTTTTAGGGCATACTTCCTCTCTTCCGTTTTCTCCCCCAGCTCCCTCCAAAAACCTCTGTGTGTTCCCTAGCCAAAAAATTACCCGTTTCTCAACTATCTTAGGAGATAACACCTCTTAACACCTCCCTACTCCAGAGGCCCAAATACCTTTCCTCTCATTTCTAATTAAACTCAGCATAATTAAATTCACAGGCACTGTTCCTAACTTGCACGTAACTTTGAAGTCTGCTGCTATTCTTTCAGAACTGAAGAAAGGCTTGTGTACCCATGAGTTTGCCTAGATTCCCAACTATTCCACTTGTTCCAAATTAAAAAAAATCACCACTGCTTACAAAATTGCCCTTGGGTATATCTTTAGCACATGTGACCCCATCATCCGAACACCACCATTACTCTATTTTGAATGTAAAGTACAGTTAATAGCAAATGATGGCATAGGAAATGCCCTTGCTCCTGATGGCTACCAGTGTCCTAGGAAGTACTACAGGGAGAAGAGCACATTGCCTAGCCCTTCTATAACACTTCTTCATGCTGCAGACAAGTAGGAATGACCTGTCAGCAAAACACTAGCAGAGTCCCACAACTTATCGAGGCCACTACTGTTCCCAAGGGATTGTTCACCAAATTCCAAGTCCCTCTTGGAAGAGGGGTCCCTCCCTCTCCATGGAGAGGTACGGATCTGGGAAATGCTGCAGTAGAAACAGGATGTTCACAGACTAACACACTCTTTGACATGTCCTCATAACCACACATCCCAAACCCTCATTTACCACCAAGGTTTCTGTAGGTACAAGGTGTGAATCCATTTCTTGGATCCAGACAAATTCCTAACAACCACTCAGATCCATGGTGCTGCTTCTGTTGCTTTTCTGCACCACATGAAATCTTTGGTTCCCCAGAGACAGTTTGCAACATATCTTTAGACTGACGTGTAGGATTAGCAAAAGGCCACATACACTCGCACACGCATATGAAACTTCACAGCTACAGCTTTGAGGCTGATGAAAAAGAAGAGACTATGCAGAAGATCGGCCTCTCTTTTGCCTTCTGAAACTTGCATTCTTATGAGAGTCCTGCATGAACACACCAGAAACCTTACGTGCTAGGTTAATTAGCTCAATAAACCTGAGAAACCACTTAGGCCAGGGATGGCCATTAGGCCAAGGATGGCCTAAGACATTTCTCAGGTTTATTGAGCTAATACCGAGCCAGGGATGGCCTGAGAGTGCAGCCTGGAGGCCACTTATTTTTTCTCTGCAAAGAGCTTCCCTCAGTTCTACACTTCTGTTAGTATGGTGGGAATCCTTGATATGACATTGGGTCTTGTATCCTTCATGTGACATTCTGAAACTAAACCATCAGTTTTAGTTAGTCAATGAATTAGCAATGTAAATCATACACTGTTGATGGCATACGGAAGATGAGCTAATTCCCAGCAGCTGAGCTCCCACCCTTGTTAATTTTTGGACTACCCTTAATCAAAAAAATTTTTAGCAATATCTTTAAATTAAGTCAGTGAATTTTGGGTTCACTTGCAAGATTAACAAGCATATTTTTTCTAACAAGGCCAAATAGAGGTAAGGTAAAACAGAGGTAAGGTAAAACATTTCATGTTTTCATTGGTGATGGCCAAACTTTTAATGGAAAGCTTACTGTATTGCAATATGATACCAAAGTAAAATGACTAAGAAAATCACGAGGTTTCATAACAGCTGAATACGATACAAAAAGATGGAATAGAACTGCTTTCCAGTGACACATAGACATGCTTGAAGTGAAAACTTTGGGGAAGGATAATGCAGAGAAGGATCTGGGGATTATAGTGGATTCTCTGCTAAGCACAAGGAAAAAATACCACACTTGCAAGTAAGGAAAACTCCACACTAGGAGTGTGGAGGGTCTGTAAGGAGAGATACTGTGCATGAGCCTTGGTTCCACACCATTTGGACCAGCTGTGGAGCATCATGAGGAACATCCCTTTTTCTGGGCTTTCTTAAATCAGCATCTACAAGGTACTTATAATACAAGTAGCAAAGGACTACCAGACTTATATCCACAGCTGTGCTTCCCCTCTCTATAACAAATGAAAGCAAAGCAGTCAGTGTCTTCCTTTTCCCTCTCTCCTTTCTCCATTTTCTGCTCCAGAGATGAACACTCTCAGGGCTGAAAACCATGGGACTTTAAAGTGCTGGGTGATGAGGACTCCACACTCATTTTGTTGATAATGAGGTTCAGCACCAAAGTAAAAGGCACTCTTTTAGTAAAAAAAAATTGTTGGAAACATGCTTCACTTTAGCATCAGACCTGCAGGTACTTGGTACCAGATTCAGTCAACCAGGCATGAGGCTACCCTGAGCATAACAAGACTAGGAGACAGCTCTCTTAATCTTAGCTAGCTCTCTGCCTTAATTGTCTCCAGTGGAGGTGTGACACATGGCCATTGACATTGTGGCCTTGTCACGTGTTCAGAATGGTTTTCCTGGCAGCACGACCTGTAGTTACAACCTCAGAAGGAAAGTACAGAATTAGATTGAAATATGGTCTTTATTAACATAGGAGCAAAGGGGAATAAAATAGGGTAAGATCCTGCAGCATGATCCTGCTTTAAGAAAGGATATCTGGTTTTCAGCAGCAAAGTCAGCTTTGGCTCAATTTTCTCACTTTCCCTTCCCTTCCCTTCCCTTCCCTTCCCTTCCCTTCCCTTCCCTTCCCTTCCCTTCCCTTCCCTTCCCTTGTGAAGCACTGACATCCAGCAGAACCAGAATGAACTTGCACATTATTATTTGCAATTATCAGTAGAGTAAATGTGGCAGCACTGGCCACTGCAGGGTTACCTGTCTGCGCTAGGAAGCTGTGTGAGAGACACCAGTGGGAACTACCTACCAGAAGCCTCTGAGCTTTCACGCTTGAGTAACCACTTCCGGACAATTAAATCTGCGAATGGGAGTGCACACAGTCATTTCTACTTATTCAGGACAGTCTGATGGTTCATGTTTGCCAAGCGATGTATCTTGCTCCCCATCATTTTCACAGGTTCTTGTCAATGGACTATAATCATTACTTCTGTTGAGAGTATAGGTTGCACAGTAGCTGATCTATTTTTTTCCCCAGGAGTTCCATTAGGTGTACATATACAGATGTAAATGACTACTTACCATTTAGTAATGGCTACTATTAGCAAATAATAATTTGGTGAAGTTACAGACAAAATGCCAAACTATTTGCTATATAAGACCATAAATAAAAACACTGTGTCACGCGAAGCCGCAGCCTGACCAGCATGCTGCCTCCAACAGTAGGAGGTGCTTAGGGAAAAGGATGTAGAAAACAGGTTATGAAGTCATTCTTCCCTGGTTTAATTTCCCAGCTATATGTAAAATCTTTGTTTAAATAGCTGCATCAGAGAATGAAGAAACTGTCACTGTTACCTCTCCCTTCTTCTTCTGAAATATTCTGGATGATCCCCACACATCTCTCTTTTTTTATTTCCTTTGTGTCACATGTCTGGACAGTTCATGTCCGATTATGCTATTTTTTCTGAACACATTAGGAACTTTAGTGCCATGGGGTGCCGAAGACTCAGGTTTGCTGGGTGGTACAGAAGTAACTGGAGGAATCAGACTGGCAAAAGAAAGAGACAATGAAAGCTATGATATTTGCCACTGATGCAGTTTTGATGTTGAACAAGTGAGGAGTCTTGTATTTCTCAGGTTATTTTCTCTGATACTTCCTAACTTGCACTAACATCCCAATTCTTTTATTGTTTCTAATTCTTTGTCTGTACTACACACCTCTTTCTAAAACTGCACACTTATATATTGCATTGCTTTACCCCACTTTTCTTCCCTAGCAGGATAATTGCTGATTCTTTATGTGACTATTCTGCTATTCTGCCTCCTACCAGCTTAAATAACAGCACTGTGGCTACATGGCATGGTTAGGCTAGGCACTTTGGACACTATCCTGTCCAGTACGTGGAGTCAGAAACCACTGGAACATATTATCAGGAGTTATGATGAGTTTCTCTAGAAAATTTAAGATTGAATGTATTGGGTGGGAGGACAGACTGGAGGATTACAACCACAACATCTATGCACCCTCTGCCCTTGCTGTCTTTTGCTTCAGTAATCTAACTCTGTGATTGATCAGTGAGGCCATGAAAAGTGATGTATGTTTTTCATGTACTCTTTAAAAATCCTGTAAAACGTCTTTTCCCATGCTCTTCCAACTTTTTATCACTGACACAAGCCCGTCTGTCACATAAAAATAATAACAGTTTTGCAGGCAAAATATCCTTCTTGCTCATTATTTTCATGCCTAGCCTGGTTTTATGCAGATAAGAATATGTACGGAGTTAGGCTGTTTAATGCAATCTGATTGTGAGATGTTTCCTACCAGTTTTTCTTATATAATGTTTTTATATTCTTGATAGTGAACATATGACTGTAAGATACACACTATTTTCTATTAGTGGAATTCTCTAAAAGGAGCAATATAGATAAAACATGGCTAAAGGGTATCCAAAAAAGTCATGTGAAATCACTGAACTCAACCATGAAGCACGTTTTCTAAATGTATTGCAAAAAGAAATATCTGGGCAACTTGGACACAAGACTACAACAATATGGAATACATTTTATTCTCAAAATATGTTGTAGGTATACCAAATCTGATAGCAAATTAAATGTGACTGACTAGAGGAAAAGGATCTTCCATGTACAATTAGTGACATGTCTTCCAAGACACACCATTTATTCCTTGCAATGTGCCCTGATCCAGAAGCAACACTTGACATCACCTCTCTCAGATCCTGTAATGGTACTCAGCCACCACAAGATCCTAAAAAGGTAGCAGTAAATTTCTGCAGTGTTTATATCCTGATTGTACCTATTGAAGAAAACGTTGCTTTTAAAAAACGAAGATCACTGTGCTCTTCCCCAGTAACATTCAGGTGTTATTCACTGGAGCTGACTTTCTTGCTTTGCGCTGCTTCACCACCTGAAAGCTGACTTTCTAGTGACCTCTAGCAAAAATGAGCAGGACGGGCATGAGCCTTCAGAACCAAACATACCAAATCAGGTGCAGTGAGGGGCACTCAGCAGCCAGAAGAAAACTCTGCTTCTCTCTCCTCTCCCTGCACATCCAACTATGTACCTCTTTTGACAGGGAAACCGCAGCCCACCACCTGGCACCTTTCACACCCTCCCCCCTCTTGAAACCCACCAAGGTGGGAGAAGGGAGCGAAGGCAGAGGCTGAACGAGACCTGCGCGCTCTGCGGTGCTGCGGGTGGAGCAGCGGGGCCGGGGCTGGGCAGCGGGGCCGGGGCAGCGGTGCGGGCCGGCGGCACGGGGCTCTCCCTTCCTTTGCTTTTTTTCCCTAACGTTTATTGTAAAGGGGTAACGTTTGCGGGCTCGTCACGTGACCCTGACAGG
Source organism: Oceanodroma leucorhoa (assembly GCA_030449065.1). NCBI lineage: Eukaryota > Metazoa > Chordata > Aves > Procellariiformes > Oceanodroma > Oceanodroma leucorhoa. The sequence goes on along the minus strand of JASVER010000103.1, from coordinate 1,278,206 downwards.
TCCTGCCTATTGCGAGCCAGACCACCCACATGGAGGACGATGGAGTTGCTTAATAGAAACAGGCATGTAATTGTGAGGCTTTCCAGCACTCTGCAGAATGCCTGCAACCTAGGAGGGTTATTTTTTTACACTTTCAGTTCCTTTGGGGTAAAAAAAAAAAAAAAAAAAAAAGGAGGAGGAGG
>JASVER010000103.1:1259667-1271244 GCA_030449065.1 Oceanodroma leucorhoa | reverse complement strand
CAGCGCCAGCGGCAGCTCCCCCGTCCCGCCGGCGGCGGCGGCAACATGGCCTCGGCCGGTAACGCGTCGGAGCCGGAGACCAGCAGCAATGCGGGCGGCGGCGGCCACCCCGGCCGGGCGGCGAGGAGCGGCGGCGGGAGGCGGCGAAGGACCGGAGGGAATCGGCGCGCCGCGGCGCCCGACCGGGAGTATCTGCAGCGGCCAAGCTACTGCGATGCGGCTTTCGCCTTGGAGCAGATCTCAAAGGTGCATTCAATCTCTCACTCTTTTTTCCAGAGATACACGCTAGTGCTAGTGCTGTTTTTCTGCGGGGGAGGAGGGAGGTGGTGTGTTTGCTCGCGGGGGTGGAAGGAGGAGATGGAAATGCAACAGCCACCAATAAAATGCTGGGAAAAAGAGAGGGACGTCTGTGACTCTTCAGTGCGGGAGAGAGTGCCCTCCTTCCCTCCCTTCTCGCCTGTGCCTGCCCTGCTGCGTGCCTGCGCTGTGGAGCACTCCTCCGGCTAAAATTGCCCGAGACAGCCTCAGCTCGCTCCCGGCCTCCTCCTGGCTAGCCCCTGGCCCGCTTTCCCGCTGCCCCTCCGCTTCCTTCCCGCCTCTCCGTCCCCTCGTAGAGCTCAGCGACCTCGCAACACCCGCTCCCGGCCGGGACGGGGGAGAAAGCGGGCAGCCGCTTTCTTGGCAGAAGTTGTGCTTTTGTGAAGTTTTCCGCCGAGCGCCGGCACGGCGACTGCCCTCAGAGAGGGGGTCCCCCAGCAGAGAAAGCTTGCAGCGGTTTTCTTCCCCCGGCGGTGGGAGGGGAAGCCAGGGCCGTAAACAAATTGCCACCTTAACTCCGCCACGCAGGTCGCGGCGGTCCCCGCGGAGCGGCGGCGGAGGTATTGTTGGCGGGGAGGGCTGGAGGTGCCGCAGCGCCCCGCAAGCCCGGCCCGGCCCGGCCCGGGCGGGGCGGAGGGATGGCCCCGGCCGCCAATCTCCGCCGGCCAAAAAATGTTCAAAGTAAACAACCCCGAGACGCTGCCTTGCTGTAGGGATGGTTTCACTTCAGGGAGCGGATTTCTGGGTTTTGTAAGAAGGGGGAAAGGAGGAGAAAAAAAAAAAATCCATGTGGCTGCCCTCTTCCGTTCACAAATATTGTCGTAACTTACAGATGGCTGCTCTACTTCCTAATTCAAATCACACAGCGTCTCCAAACTCTATGGAAATGAATTACTTCTGATCTTGCAGCGCTGCTCACCACGTGGGTCCTGCCTCAGCACCAAACTCCTGCTAGGAGCTGGGAATGGGGGGAACGGCAGCAAACTGCTACCGATTAGCTTCCCGTCACCACCGCCCCCCCCCCCCCCCCCCCCCCCCCCCCCCCCCCCCCCAGCCCTTCAGAAGTCTAAGGAAAACAGGAAAAGGGATTTTTTTCTTTCTTGTGGCTGTTGAGGTTCATCGGCAGTGGTTACTTCTGCCCTGGAGCTGCGGGTCTTGCCAGTGCGAACGCTTTGCAGCCTGAGCTGCTGGCAGTGCCTTGGGCGCACGAAGGAGCACGGTGGGCAGGCGAGGGTGCAGGCGTCTGATGTGGTGGTGTCACCCCCAACCTGTGGGTTGGTCTGGGGTGAGGATGGCCACCAGCAGGTACATCTTGGCCTGTGCGTGCGCCCCAGGGCGGATGCCCGGCCGGGCCGTGGGGCAAGGGCCCTGCTGGAAGGATGCCCGCCTGAGCTGCCCACGGTGCTCGTCCATGTCCCAGGGACGCTGCCTGGGAGTGCACCCCGAGGGGCATGAGCTGCCGCTCTCGTGGGAGAGCTGGGGGGCTCTCCCCGTGTGCCCCCGGGTGAGGAGGCGTGCGTGTGGCGGCCTGCCGCATCCCCCCAACTACTGACCTCTTCTTGCCTTGCAGGGGAAGGCGACGGGACGGAAAGCGCCGCTGTGGCTGCGAGCAAAGTTTCAGAGACTGTTATTTAAACTGGGCTGTTACATTCAGAAAAACTGCGGGAAGTTTTTGGTTGTCGGCCTCCTGATATTTGGGGCTTTCGCTGTAGGATTAAGGGCAGCTAATCTCGAAACCAACGTGGAGGAGCTGTGGGTGGAAGGTAAGTCCCGGGTCCCCCTCTTCCTGCTGCCGCCCCTCCCCGCCCCGACCCGTGCCTCCCCGCCTGGGCGGACGGGTAAAGACAGCTTGAGCGGGGGAGGCCGGAGTGCCTGCGTGTGTACGTTGTGCACAGGAGCCGCTCCGCATGCCGAGCAGGGCCTGCCGCCGGCGGGGGCCGGGCTGCCGGCGGGGAAGCCGGCGCAGCGCGGGGAGGTTGAGCGGGCGGTTGTCGAGGCGGGCGGCGGGCCTTGGGCCGGGGCGCGCGCGGCCCCGGGCGGCGCGAACCACTTCCTTGCCCGCGGGGGGCCGCGGCGGCAGGCCGTGCGCTCTGCGGGGGGCGCCGGGCCAGGCCGCCCCCAGCCACCCCGCGCCCCCGCCCCCGGCCCTGCTCTCCATGCGGCAGGGCGGCGGGCGACGGGTCTCTGCGTCCCCGTTGGCGGTGGGACGCGGCGGCGCTGCCGGTATGCGCCCCTCCGCCATTTTGGGAGTGCGTGCGCCCGCGGCGGGGGGAGGGGCGGGCGGCGAGGAGCGCGGCGCGGCGGGGCGGGTGCCTGTGTGTGGTCCTGTTGTTGGACAGCTTTCAACTGTGGGGGGGAGCGGTTTTTTGAAGGTAAAAAAAAAAAAAAAGAAAAAAAGAAAAAGAAAAAAGTAAAAAGAGGAGGGAGAAGACCAAAAGAAAAAAATAAAAAAGGCTGCCAAGGCGAAGCGGGGCCGCCGGGAGCGGGGTCGCCGCGGGCAGTGCCCGGGCCGCGGGGCGCCTCCTCCAGGCCCAGCCCGAAGGCGCCGGCGTAGGAAGGCAGGCTTGGTGAAGGAGAGGAGCGGTACCGGGGGCCGGGGCTTCGCGGGCTGCCTTTCGAAACGGGCACACACACACCCCCCACCCCCCCTCACCCCCACCCCCCCCCCCCCGAAAACACGGGAGGGTGCGGGGTGAGCAGAGCGGTGCCGCCAGCGCCCCCTTCGCAGGCCCCGTGTGTCCCTCAGGGAGTGGGGCAGCCAGCCCGGGCGGGTTACCCCGCGCTGAGAGGCACGGCTCCAGGCTGACGGGGTTTTTGGGTTTGGTTTTTTGGTGTTTTTGTTTTTTTCCTGGGGGAAAATACTATTTACTTAGCATCACATTCCCCCGTTAGCTGGGTTGACGTGGAAACAGTTCCTTGACTGCAGTAGTTACTCTGGGTTTGTGTCAAAGTCGCTTGCAGCAGAATTTGGCTTATAAAAGTTAATACGGAGTGCTGCATAAATAATCATTACTAAATAGCTCTCTGTATGTGCATGCGTGGAAAGGCTAGTGCTGAGCACAAACAAAGTTAGGGGCTGTTTTGAAGGTGGTCTGTCCACCCTGTGGATGAACCGGAGCACGTAGGACCAGATTCCATCCTTGCAGATGAGAGCCATATTGGGGTCAGGATGAGGTTTACGGGTCATTTAACAAGTACTGGTTTTTCTGTTTTGGGAAATAATGGGTTACTGGCTGAACTTCTTTTGGTTCGTGTAGTTCAGGAGCCCAAAATGTGATGAGATCTGCTGCCAACAGCCCTGAGAAACAGAGCAGGGACTGCAGGATCCCATCCATAGGCAAAGATGTGCGTTCAGAGTCTGTACTGTTCTAGGTCATGTGTACCTTAAATACTAATGCAAACGACTGTGAACATCCTTTTTTTTTCTCCACTCTTTTTTTTTTTCCTAAGTCCTTGTGAGATTGTTGTGGCGAAGTTTCTTTTGTGAATTTTTGCTCATACGTGTTTTGCCTCTGCTTTTCTGTAAGTGTTGGTAAATAATACATGATTGCAATTCCATCCAGCATGCTTCCCTGAGGTTTATTATCCTGATAGTACTGGGGATCACTTACTTGGAAGGGTGATCCCATCCCATTAACGGCACGTGCTTTTTTTAACCATGTAGTACCAAGAAACCGCTTGCTGACGATGCCTGTATGACTGGCCCAGCAGTAAAAATGCAATTCTCAAGGAAAAAATATGATTTGCAAAGTAGCCGCTTAGTTCAGTTGCTGCACTGACCTCTTGTCCTGTCGCTGTTGCTTCATGGAGGGGGGAGGGGGAAAAGCCCCTGGTATAAAATCTAGTTGAAATTGATCTCTGAGGTTTTTGTGGCCAAGATGAATTCATAATGCAGCTGGTTGTACAGAGTTGACCTATGTAATTTCAGAGCTATTGAGTTTAGTTTTCATGTCAGAATTAAATAATGTAAAAAAATGTATTAAAACTTGGCATTTAGAAACCCTTGCATTTCTAGATGGCAAGAAAAGGCTAGCTGATTAAGATGAAATAAAATATTCTGGATTTAATTTGAATTAACTTCTAGTCTTCCCGTCCTAGCACTACGTGACCATCTACACAAAAGGGCTTGCTAAAATGTGCTTTCTTGGTAGAGACTCTGTAAATGTTGCGCTCGTTAACCAGGGTGTTATATAAATAAACCTAACAAATAGCTGTCGCATGTTTCTGTTGCTAAACTACAGACGGAAGCGCGGAGTGAGAATTTGAGGTGGAACAGGTATAGAAAGGAATAGTATGGAAAATGCTGTTCTTCCTATGCAGAAGTAGAAAGCGGTGACCAAACTCGTTTTTCTGCGCTTGTATGCACCTGGTCCTAACAGCTTTAAAGTACACTCCATGGAGCTTATTGTACTAAGGTTTAGATCAAGGTTTCTTTTAGTAGAAGCAGTGGCTGAATTGCCCTGTTTATTAAAATAGCTGTCTTATTTTTGCTTTTACCTTTTGTTTACCAAGAGTTTGAATGAACTGGGCAATGTTGGTCAAATATGGTAGATTACTTGAAATATATTTCAAGTAACAGTTTTGATTTGCTACTGAAGTTTTTTACAGTTATTACTGCTGAATAAATTGGCAGTATTTACATAAAGAGACTGGTTTTATATGGTGTAATTCTGAATACCATGGAACATGGAACATAATACAGCACTGAAGTTTGCTGAAAGTAAATGGTTGCTTTAAAACCATAACGCAATTAATTAAAAATAGTGAAGTGAAGTTTGAATGAGTTTTAAGACCATGCACATTCCAAGATAAATGATTAGTAGTCTGGGCCTGAAGCTATTATGGCTGAAATATTTACATAAGAAGTTTAGAAACCCACCTGGTAGGCAAACTTTCAAAGAGAGAAAAAGAAAAACAGATCTCCAAAACATCATTCTTTCAGTTTTCCTGTAGTATTCTTCCTCCTTCAGAATTTGTGCCAGCACTCTTGGCCTTCTGTGAGCCTCCTGATACCAAAGTGGCTTTCCTCTCAGATTGTTTCTTGGCACTAAGTGTTGTAGAGTAGCTTTTTTTTAAATTTATTTTTTTTTTTTATTTAAACACAATCCTTCTCTGGCTGCTGTTCAGAGCACTTCAGTTATTACTGTGTGTTCCACAGTATGCTCTCAATCCATGCTCCTGTCTTGTAGTCTGGCTCTCTGGCGTCTTTGACTGGGACACATACCTGTTTCCCCTCAGTCCATTAGCAGGTCTGTCATTCACATGTGCATGCCTTGCTGCTGGAGGATGCTTGTTTTAGTTTCTTGGGCAAACAAATTCTGGACTAGCATTTTAATGGCAGTTCTGTTATCCACAGCCATTCAGCTTCAGTTGAACTGCTATATGTGGGTGTCCATGCATACTGGAGTTCTGGAGACTGTTTAGCATCTTTATACATCATGCGCCCTTGAGAGAACAAAAAGGGCTTTGCATTGATTTCCTCTGTGACTGAATTTTGTTGGACACAGATGTGCTTTTAGTAACATCCATTCATAACTAGAAAGTACTCTGGATGGAAAAGAAATCATGCCCGTAACTGGTTATGGTTTTTGCTGTCACTCCAATAGGCACTCTGAGACCCTGTGTGTGAACAGCAGTCACACATGTAAATTCACAGCCCCTGCTTCTGAAAGGTAGTTTTGTGGCTCCAGAGAAGGTTAAGTGGAGCTTGAAATTTGGCTACTGCAATGCCTTGAATGGCGTTAATTGGAGCAGAGCTCATAAGGGGAGAGATGGTCTAGTCTTGTTCCTTGATACTTCGTTTCATGTCATCATTGGCTTGGGATTTTTTTCCCCTCACTTTCTTCATTACTTTTTCTTCTTTAAGAGGCTGAAGATAGATCATGGTATTCTTTCCTTCCTTTCTTGCTTTCTGCACTTTCTTCACTAGCTGTAGCTCAGTCGAACCTTTCCCTCTTTAAGTAGCCCTCTTCACAAAGCTAACCAAGCTCTAACATGCAGAGCCCCTTCTTTAAGCCAGTTTGAAGGGAGAGGGTGGGTGATACAGGGTAGGGATAGGACAGCCTGCAGGGAAAACAAAATGCCTCAGTAGCCACATAGTTCAGCTTTGGTGCTTGGAACAAAGTGAGTGTGTTCTAATTGTAAATGAATTAGGATTGAGTGTGTATGGCAGAAACTGTAAGTGAAGATTTGAACTATGTGTAGTATTGTTTCGTTTCACTCTAAAGGGGCAAAAATCAAGTTGCTCTACTGTAGTATTTATGGCTGACCCAGCTTAAAATACGTCAATCTACCCGCGCAACATAAGAATGAGGTGAAAATGAGGGAAGCGTGTGAGTGATGCAGGAACCAGTATTATTTCCATAGATTGTCAGTTTGCTTAACCCGGGAAGATCAAGTGCAGGTGGAGAGGAAAGTTATTCTTAAATTCTGCCTAAGGCATCAGTTAACTTTACACTAGTATTCTTTGGAGAAACAAAAAAGAGTAGAAAAGGAACAGATCTTTGTAAATTTGTTGTTTCAGGGAGACAAATTTATGTGAGTGGGCTGGAGTAACATGTTTGGTTTGAATACAGTTGGCAGGAACTGACCCTGTCAGGTACAATTCAGTTCTCCCACAAACATGCGCATTTGTGCACAGCAGCGGAGTAGTACTGTTTTAGACCTGCATCACCACATCGACACAGAGTAGATTGGAGAAGAGCAGAAGTTACTCTGCTGGTGAATCTGAGGTGGGGTGTTGGTAGGCTGTGTGGCAGTTGGAGGGTTGTCTCTGATCATATCACCAAATCCATTAGTTTCATATGGATCAGGTGACGTAAGAGCTTACTTCTCTCTGAATACTGTCTTGCACTGTGTTGTGTCCCTCAGTGCGTATTGAAAGTTCACTGAAAGGTGTTTAACTGGAAAATTTCCAATTCCACTGTCTTGTTTGAATTAAGTATGGGTAGTTATTACGTGGTTTCTCAAATGGGAAAGTAGCAGTGGTGGTTCCTCTTGGTGGCTGAAAGACGGTCATCTGGGCAACATGCTCTTTTTAACATTTACTGGTCAAAATAGAAGACTATTTCAGTCCATGCTTCTGTTTTGAAAAGTAACATCAAATTCTAATATTTATGCTTTACATGATGTTTGTGGATAAAAACATAAGGACATTGGGTGTTATATTCCTGTGAAGTTGAACTCCCTCTGTTTCCCATATATTGAAAGTTGTTAAGAAAAGATGTTTAAAGGTTTTAGTTATGTGGATGTTTGATTGTCATCTTTCAAGGGCCTGCTATTAAATTCAAAGTCMCTGGGGGTCTGTATTAACTTCCATCTTGACAGGTGTCCACATCACTGCTCAGAGTTGGTACTCATTGCTGAAAAGCTTGTACATCCAAAAAACCCCAGCTTCAGTGTTTAAAATTCCTCTTTCATCTGTAAGAGTTTTAATGAGGTACTGCGTGTGACCATTCTTTGGTCATTGAGGTGGTGAACGGTGAAATCCTGAGCTCACTGAATGCAGTGGCAGAACTTGGAATGACTTTAGTGTAGCCAGGCCTTTACAAAGCCAGGCTGTGCACAAAGCCGCAGCAGACTGAGAGCGTGCCCTTGCTCTACCTCTTCTGGGAAGGGCAAGAGGAGGATCTCCTCCTGTAGAACTGGCATCCCTCTAAGCTGTAAGTGCATGGTTACACGGTTCCTTCTGCCTTTCAGACTTTAGAGACATTTAATTTACTCAAGGCTGCAGAAAATTAATCTTCGTTATTATTTCCAAACTTAACACGCTGTCACCAGTGTCTGTGCCAGAATGTGCCCTACAGATCCTTGTTTGGAAGGGTCTGTTTCCTTCTCTGTTGAAACGTGTATTTAAAAAGGGCAGTGCCTTGGCTGCACCATCCCCCTCTTCTGAGCTTTGAGTGTCATCTTGCACTCTGGGGATTTTGCTGCTTATGAACAGGGTGTGAAGGCATTTCTGTAGTTCTGCAGAGCTTGGAGGTTTCGGTACAGAAATCCTGGAGTGAAATAGAACAGTTGAAAGCAACATTGCTTTATTCTTGTTCCCCATGCCACTGCTGCTGAGCAGGAACAGGGGGAATGTAGGTAAGTGGAAGAGCTAGCTCAGCGGTAGGGCTGGCTGCTGCTGGAATTGTGGTGCTATGCGGAGGTGGTGGTGAGTGGGTTGAGGTCTGCTACCAGCTCCTGTTACCTGCTAAGTGGACTGTCTTGTTTTTTTGTAGAGAACGGGCCTTCCTTTCTCATTATTCCTCAGCAGACACTGGGTTCAGGCAAGAGTGAACTGTAAAAGCCATGGGTAGTCAAACTTGCTTTCAACAGAGAATGTATTAAGGAAAACTCTAGCTCCTCACCCTGACTCCATCCATTTTCATGATTTATTTTTTCCGTTGGAGGAGATGGTCCAAGCCCTGTTATCAAATAGTATTTGTGGTGGTTTCCCAGAAAGTAGTAATACTACATAGTGTATGCATGTAACAGTTCTTGACTGCTCAACAAATCTAAAGGCTGTTACATGCAAGTGGATGTTTCAGTTACACATAACAGTTAGGAGGCTCCAAAATATGACAGTTTCCAGATGTATGAACCGACCGATCCCTTTGTTTAGATTATGCACCACAGCTGATGCCTAGATTAGTGCTGGCTGGACAAAGCTATGGGAGATTTGTCTGGTTTCCACAATGCCATGTTTATATTTCATTTGGATTTCTCCTTCAAAGCTGACCTCCCTGTGACCTGTTGGAGCTGTGTCCACTAGGATGCTAGTTTTAACGTGTCTGCAACTGCTTTCCTTTTGGTGTCTAATGGAACATATTCTCCTTATGACACCCATGGACTTTTATGCACAATCCTTTTAACAGTGAATTACGTGCTTCAACCTATGAACACTCAGGTAAAACCATGCTTGTAAAGTTTTCTGCCCCACAGGTAGCTTTTTAAGAATATTCTGGTTGATTAAAACAGCATTTTGGTTATAGACCTTGTGGGGCTGTTCTTTGTCAGGCATTTTCTCCTGTATGTAGAATAAAGTTCAGTCTTCCGGCCTTTGCACAGTGCTTTTTCTCTGTGCAGATGATGGCGTGGATATACATGGTTCTAGCTGCTCTTTTTGGAGTTCAGCAGGAACTGGAGTGCAGAATTTTACCAAGAAGTTCATTCTTCTTTGTGTCTACTGTACAGTTATATATATTTTCTCAATCATCCTTATTTATCTTCAGTACACCTTTGGTTCTTTTCAGTTCTGTAATCTCTCCTGCCTTGTATTGTGCGGGAGGTCTTTCCCCATTTGTGTTTGTGAGTTACTCTACCTTGGAAAACCTGAAGAAATCAGTAAAACTCCTTAAGGGCTAAGTGACATTCTACAATAAAAAGTGTAGTTCCCTGTCAGAGTTCAGAAAGATAAAGACACACAACTTCAATTATTAATTACAGAAACTGTGGTTTTCTACTGTTGATGTTTTACTGGGGCAATAGGTTCCGGAGATGGTGCCTCATGACAGAAGACTCAACGCATTGAAGTATGATTTCTGTGCTGAAAATGCATGCTATCTTATAATGGCCACTTTATTTCTGTACCCATCAATCAAGGAGAACAGGAGAATGTTTTGCTCCTGTTGTGCTATTTTATTATCCACCTACAGTGTGCTAAATATGACCAATGAATACCGGATACAATAAGCTATGTTCATCTTTGCTGTTAATTGAGTGACTTTGACTTGGAATAATTTTTCATTGTACATTGCACTAGAAATAGATGGAGTGGAGTTGCAAGGAGTAACTTTGAATTCAGAATTCGAAAATAAAACCTATTTTCCTTAATTCCTTTTTTGCTGTGTAAACTTAGTTTGATACCTGTAAATACAATTTACTCGCTATTGTTTTTCCTCTGTTATTTTCATTCAGTCTTACCTCAGTTGCTATAAACATCCTGAATTTAGCAGAAGTAGTAATTTCATGAGGTAAAAAGTCCTTTATGGAAACTGCTGACCATATAGACGTTTTGATGTATGGAGAATTTTAATTTTGGTTTTTAGAATGAATGTCTTGGCTTTAACTTCTGCTTGGTTTTGGAAAACTTAGTTATTTCAGTCCTTGAGCAAAATATATAAGAGGTAAGGGAATGAGCAGAACCATAACCTGACTCTTTCTGCAAAGGTGCTGCTCCTTTAGAGAATTGTACTGAACTTAATTCCAGCTTCAAATATACAAGTAATCATTGTATATTTGAAACATCTGTATTTTAGTCATGTACAAGAAAAAGCTGATATTTTTAAGGCACATGTGCAGTGTTGTACACCCATATACCTGAAGCTGGAACTGAGCCCTTAAACTGTAATACAGTCTTCATTTACTAACAGTAAGATAAATTAAAAGAAACAGCCTTCTCTTGTTTACTAGTCTGATGCATTTCTGCTTTTCAGTCAGTAACCAAAAGCTAAGTGCAACAAACTAGAAATGAGCACTGTTAAGTCAAGTTGTATGATTTTTTCCCCCCCTTAAATCATTGCTTAAGGGCTTCTGGCCCCTAGCTCAGGAATCTTGCCCAAAAATGCCAGATGTATTACACAGTCAAGTATTGCAATGTAAATAGTGTTCTGTGCCATGAGAGCAGGGTGGTCCATCTCCTAGTTAAAAAAAAAAAAAATAGAAGAAAAGGGAGAAATCCACAGGCTCTGAAATAAGCACAGTAGTTGTAGTGTTATTTGTATTTTTGGCTGCACAACCATTATTTTGAAGCTGCAAGAACACAGATAAATTAGTGCTTTGGACTGGCAGATAATAGTAACTGAAACTGAGATGCTATAAAGCAAGATACATCTTGGCTGAGGCTGCTTAATTTAGTCAAACAGGCATGTAATAAGTAAAATATTAAAGTAAAGGCTGTTGCTGACAGGAAAAACCTGTTACTTTACCGTATTGTGAATGGCAGTCTTGTGCACATGGAAGCAGAGTGGACAAAGGATGGGAAGTAGGAGAGGCAGAGGCATAGGGTTCTTCTCGACCTCGTGCTGTGTAATGGGAAGACTGGGTGTGTTACTGCACCTTCTGAGTATAAACATTGCTGAGCTGTTCTTGGTTTTAGTTAAATACCCTCTGCTGTATGTTAACATTGACTTACCTTCCAGTGTGCTTATCTTCCGATGCGGTAGTGGATATAAGAGGTTTATTTGCACATTTTTCCATTTTGTGTATGAACAAGTAATTTCATAATATCTAAAACTAGCTGAAAGGAGATTCCACAAATCTGACCTGAAAGGAAAT